>JAWNZC010000121.1:1087500-1170000 GCA_035771165.1 Paragorgia papillata | reverse complement strand
ATGCTAGGACGACGACGGCGGTTAAAAAGCAATTCAAATTTTAGCATTAAAAAGAAGTCACGGTTAACTGACTACTGTATTCAATACTTGAAGCTGTGTTAAAACGGTTGCAGTGTCTGTGTTAAGGCAATCTCAGACAACAGTTCTTATCACCCCACGAGTCAACGTCGTCCTGAAGACGTGAAAATGCTCTGAGTGGCGTTGTATACAGAGCGAGGACGGCGTTCAGATTACTCTTGGGACTAGAAATTATTCATTATCTTTGTTTTGCACGAAGAATGCTTTTGTTTGAAGGACGTCGTTCCTCGAAGTTGCCGTCGTAGATCTTAAGGTCCCTAATATATTGGAAGCGCCACGCTGCATCTGCTTGCAAACGCCTGAGCGCATGCTCACAATACAACATTTGGTAAGCGATATACTTTGTTACGAAACCTCACCTCGAAACATTAACGAGCTCTTAGCCAAGAACTTTTTAGTATAAAGTCGTCCAGATTACTGAAACGCCTTTCTTTTTTTTTCTGTGTGACTTGATCAAGAAACTGGTTGGCCAATCACCGCTCATGCTGTCGGTCTACGAAGCCCAGCCGTGGAACATTTACACACCACAGGAAAACCAGTGCCTGGATTTAATGGTAATGAAGCAACAACATGACTTTTGGAAAGCGTCCAGCAGCAAAGTCAATGAATGGATTTCTTATTGTTTTATTTAGTACGCGTCATCAATCCGGATATGACGTCATGCAAGAAGGGACAGATGGGAGAAGTAGTGATTCGGTAAGAATTAATTTAGTAATGATATATGATTGATTGACTGACTGACTGACTGACTGACTGACTGACTGACTGACTGACTGACTGACTGACTGACTGACTGACTGACTGACTGACTGACTGACTGACTGACTGACTGACTGACTGACTGACTGACTGACTGACTGACTGACTGACTGACTGGCTGGCTGGCTGGCTGGCTGGCTGGCTGGCTGGCTGGCTGGCTGGCTGGCTGGCTGGCTGGCTGGCTGGCTGGCTGGCTGGCTGGCTGACTGACTGACTGACTGACTGACTGACTGACTGACTGACTGACTGACTGACTGACTGACTGACTGACTGACTGACTGACTGACTGACTGACTGACTGACTGACTGACTGACTGACTGACTGACTGACTGACTGACTGACTGACTGACTGACTGACTGACTGACTGACTGACTGACTGACTGACTGACTGACTGACTGACTGACTGACTGACTGACTGACTGACTGACTGACTGACTGACTGACTGACTGACTGACTGACTGACTGACTGACTGACTGACTGACTGACTGACTGACTGACTGACTGACTGACTGACTGACTGACTGACTGACTGACTGACTGACTGACTGACTGACTGACTGACTGACTGACTGACTGACTGACTGACTGACTGACTGACTGACTGACTGACTGACTGACTGACTGACTGACTGACTGACTGACTGACTGACTGACTGACTGACTGACTGACTGACTGACTGACTGACTGACTGACTGACTGACTGACTGACTGACTGACTGACTGACTGACTGACTGACTGACTGACTGACTGACTGACTGACTGACTGACTGACTGACAATCCGAGTTGCCATATTTTTTTGTTTTAGCCTTCCATTACCTCCTGGCGTTGCTTCGACGCTTTGGAAAAATGATGAAAGGTTTCTAGAAAGTTATTTTCAAAAGTATCCGGTAAGCTGTCGAAGATATACAAAAAAAAAGTTTTATTGTTTTAAGTTTTAAGTTTTATTGGCACCAAAAAAAATATTGTAATAAAGGTTGTTTTTTCAATTATGAATTGTCCTCCATTACTCAGGATCTTGGCCGCCATCTTTGTGGAGTTTTGTGCAGGAAGACTCTGGAAGAACCTGGGTACGAGGTTAAAAAACTGCACTGCTCTAATAAAAATTGAAAACTTTTAAAGTATTCTTTATTTGTGGAATTTGGATTCTAGATCATTATATGCAGGGTGACGTCAAATTTATTATCATTTCTGTATCAGACAAATCTTGATATGGGTTACGAAAGAGCTAGCTATGATACCAATCTCTTATGAAAGGGAAGCACGGGTGGTGTGCGTTGTTAGCGCGCTGCCTCTCACCGCTGTAGTTAAGCCCAGTTAGATGGGGTTAGTACTAGGATGGGTGACCGTCTGGGAATAACCCCGTTCTCGAACTTGGAACTCATGTGAGTAGAGTTGTAGTTGATCTCTTCTGTGCTTCGAATTTTTTCCGCCGGGTTCTCCGGTTTTTCTCCCTCCGTAAAATCAACATGCGCACTCTGCCACTTGAAATTTAGTATGTAAATTGCTCTTGAAAAGCCCATTGTGGGAAGGACTAATTAAATTTGTGTTTGTATATCATTTGGAAAGTGTTTTCAATATTTTGAACTGAAAGTTTTCACTACATGTATATTTCGAAATCAATTTCCATGCACGTCGTTTAGGGTCATTATGATACCATGGACGAAGGAATAATGGATTTTAGTGGATGTATATCGATTATGACAAGAACAGATGACGTCATCAACGTAGCAGGACACAGACTGTCGACTAAAGCTATTGAAGAGGTATGGAATAGAGTATCACAACAGATGAGCAGCGTCAAGACCCTGTCTCTGATATATTTGATGCTCGTGCGTGTTGTCTTTAGGCTTTGCTAATGGATGATGATGTTGTAGACGCCGCAGTCGTTGGTGTTGATGACGACATCAGGGGTCATGTCCCGTTTGGATTTATTGTCTTGAAAAAAGGTACAATTTTATATGAGCTTAGAATTTAGGTAGTTCTTGGCAAACCATGGATTTAGGCGGGAGCACGTTAAGAAATATATTTCTCAAACTCATTAATAATTCATGAGGAAAACAATGGGAATCAGTTACCGAGTCGTTGTTGTGAAATGTGGTAATAAACATCCATAAATTAAGACAAGTTTTACCTCAAATTTCTCTTTAAATACTGATTTGTTTGAGAAGCTATACCACACACTCGAAAACCGTTAACACAGTTCTCGGTGTTTTCAAATCAGATAATCAGAAACGGCTTCTATAAGGTAAGATAAGATTTTATTAACAAAACTTGAATGGCAAATATACAAAGGTAAATTTGAAAAACTCAAGTTAACAATGATATATGATAATTTAAAATAAACTACAAATGTTAAAATCTACGGAGAGGCATCCCATGTCCTTATTGAATAAGGGATAAAACTATTTTGATATCGCTTAGTGCGACACTTAAAAAGGGAAAAGTACGAGGATGTCTTAAAGAATAGATGTTCCCAGTAGGACTAGGCAACAAGTCATGGATTTTACTTTCATGGTCTAAGATTGACTTAAAGAATTTCCGACACAGAGTCTCTCTTCGTTCGAAAAGTGGATTCATTTTAAGTTCCAAAAGGCCATCTGCGTAAGAAAAGGAAGGTAAAATTATCTTGACAGCTCTTCGTTGTACTTGTTCAAGTTGATCGCGCAATTTTGATGGGAGGGATGAGTGCCAAATCACACAGGCGAAAATGTCGGTATGATATATTACATGCACAACTTCTCTTCCTTCGACCCTACAGGAATACAGAAGTCACATGATGACATTATTAAGGGTACTATTCAAGCAGTTCGTGAGCATTTGGGGCCAGTTGTAGCGTTTAAGTCTGCCATCATTGTTCCTGCATTACCTAAGGTTAGTCAAGAAATATTACCAAATGAAAGTTGTAATGTACGTAAGTTCACCGATAGAGACGCCATCTTGAATTTGCAAATTCAAAATGGCGTCGTTAGTGGTGAACGAGTCCTGGTGCTCATTGCCCGTGTTTTTTAAACTCCATGACCGTTTGTGACACGTTTTATATTGCTTAATTAAAATGATGTTATTTTTTACAGACTAGGTCGGGTAAAACCTTGCGTTCTCCCCTACAGAAATTAATCAACGGAAAACAATACAAGGTAATGGCCCGGTCATCATATCATCATCATCTTCATTCTCATCATTGTCATCATCACTATCATCTTCTTCATTGTCATCATCACTATCATCTTCATTGTCATCATCATCACTATCATCTTCTTCATTGTCATCATCATCATCATCATCATCATTGTCATCATCATCATCATCATTGTCATCATCATCATCACTATCATCTTCTTCATTGTCATCATCATCATCATCATCATCATCATCATCATCATCATTATCATCATCATTATCATCATCATTATCATCATCATCATCATCATCATTATCATCATTATCATTATCATCATCATCATCATCATTATCATCATCATTATTATCATTATCATCATCATCATTATCATCATCATGATCATTATTATTATTATCATCATTATCATTATTATCATCTTCAAAAACTCATGAATAATTCAATGAGGAAAATTCAAAAGAAATTAAAGTTTAATCAGTGTCATCATCATGTGATAAAGATACCTCATCATTTACATAAACTTTAGCTTTCATTATCATCGGCTTAGACAAGGTTATTTTTCAAACTTACTACATCAATGAACTTATCAAGTCTTCATTTTTGAAGCCGTTCAATAAACTCGCAGTTCGTGTTTTATCAGATCATAAAAACACTCGGCTTCGCATCGTGTCTTTATATCTGATAAAACACTCCTGCTCGTTTATTAAACAGTACATCATCATCATTATCATCACCTTTATCATTATCATCATTATCATTAGCTAGTATCATTGTTATCATTATGATCTTAATCATCATGATCATCATCTTCATCATTATCAACATCGTCACAATCAACATTATCATTATCATCATTAACAACATCATCATCTGAGATCTTTGATATCGTAGTATAACTTCACTTTTTGAATTTTTGCGACATTGACAAATGATATCTACGTTAACGTTTTTGTCTTTTAGCTGCCTGGAACTGTTGAGAACCCAGAGGTGTTTGATGTAATTAAACAAACTCTTAAAGACCATGGACATCTTTAACCAATTTCATATTCAGTTTAAGTATAGTGTAGATATTGTTATAGTGCTATATGTACTATTTACAGAATTCGTGGCCGTTCTGTATCGGGGTATACAGACACAAGGTGAAGCTGAGTACCTGTATCCCGATACAGAGCGAACACGAATTCTGTAAATGACTTCTAAAACGTCTATTAAGTTAGCTAAAAATACATCATGTTAAGAGCTGATAAACCTTCGAGGTAAGGTTTAATAGGTTACGATTATTAAATTAGTGATGTGAGCATGCGCTTTGATTTAGTATTAGTCCCACATTTTATCTATTCTAAGTGACGTGCCATAAATAGCCGTTCTGATCATCATTTGTTAATTGTTATTCAACAAAATCGTTTGTTATTCAACAACTGTTGTTGTTCATTATTCAACAACTGTTTGCATTTTCATCTTGTATGAGGACGCTACCAGCGTACCTCACTCAAGATAGTTGAATGCGAAGTGTCTGTACTCTGTACACTTGCTGCAGAACTGATATCAATGTCTGTAAGTGTGATACAGAACTGATGTTTTGTACTTTTGTTAAACAGTTGTGTATCACATTTAAGGCCTGGCCAAACGCTTTCAACATTTCATGCATGAACGAAAATTTGAACATGTTCAAATTTCGTTCAACATCATTCAACAACGTTCAACATCATTCAACAGGGTGGCCAAACGCTTTCAACATGTTGAATCACGGTTGAATTCAACAGTGTTGAACGATGTTGAATGAAATGTTGAAAGCGTTTGGCCAGGCCTTTACAGACACTGATATCAGTTCTGTATCGGGTAAACAGACATTGATTAAACCTAAAACCTTAATGTCTTTTGAATTTTCCTCATGAATTATTAATGCATTTTAGAAAGTTTTATGTAGTGTTATAGTAATAGATAAAGGATGAGCAGCGATCTTTATCTGATTTAAGGCGAGCTGCAAGCGATCCGTAATAAATCAGATACAGATCGGCTGCGAATGCTTTATCGTACTTATCAAATGGACGTATCTAAATAGCCATATTTTCAAACTATTTTTCAAATTGGAGTGATTTTAGCTAAGTAAATTGAGGAAAAAGTTTATGTAAATCAGGACGAATCTGTATGTGATTTACAGATATTGATTAAATATTCATTTCTTTTGAATTTTCTTCATGAATTTTTAATGAATTTGATAGGTGTAGTGTAAAATCATATAAGTCAATTGACTATTGAGATATGTCATCATAAAAATCACAATTGCATGGCTTTCCAAAGTTTCATGTGCCAAACAACATGACTAATTTCGACAAAAGGCAACTCTCGTGTACGGTATGACATAATTTGTATATTAAACAATTTTTAAAGGTGACGCACAGTCCGTTCTGCGCATGACCGCAATGTGGTCCCCCCAAAACAGACATTCGTAGATAATTACATGAAGTACTTAACTCAATGTAAACCGTTAGGAACAACATGGCAGAAAACCAAGTGATTCGGCGAGGATATCTCCTCGAATTTCTTCAATTTCTCCTGAAAATGTTTTGTTTTGGGTACAAGTAATGAATGGGAACCAAGAAAAGCTTACAATCTTCAATAAGGTATTAGTATTTATTTTGTAAATTTAGATGTAAACATTAGTTTCGTACATGCGCAGAACAGACTGTACATCACCTTCAATGTTTCAAAAGAGTTGTAAACGCTAATCTTTATCATTTTAAGATTACTTTCAAATATAAAGAGAATTTATTTCCAACAACTGAAGTTTTTTCGTTGCTTTAACAAAATTTTTTTGTATGTGATCTATATAGTAAAAAATCACATCTAATAAGCTTGCAATTTAGTAATTGGTATATATTTAATTAATTTAGCCATATAGTAAATGAATTTTGGGGACAATCAAATTTTGTGTAAGATATTGAAGCAGATAACGACAGAAGCGTCATTAATATTTGTTTAATCTTTGAACATGTTCCTGGTTAACCGTTTAAGGCCTGTGTAGTTGCATTTTTCGCAACTGGTCCCGGTTTGGTCTTAAAATGTATATATTCTACACTCGAATTTTCCTTCACCAAAAATCCTTAGAACATGCTATGTAATTGAGTGAAATGCCCAATATCACTTATAATTTAAAATGTAGCTAGCTAGTTGCTATAGTTAATATGACGCACGTACGTGGAAAGCTAAGTAGCGTTTCAAAACGTCATATCCGGGTGTGACGTAGGCCGGCTAACCCCCAAACCACGTTTCGGGCTAATTTGGGGGCACGTGCGAAAACTTGATGATTAGAATTAGTGTTTTGTTCAGGGTTGTGTTTAAAATTAGGAGATAATTCTATTTTTTGCTCATGTGATTTATAATCAGCCTAGATACGATGTACTTTTATGAGGCTTATGACGCACGACCAATAGGCCGCCACACGTAGACAACGGCCACACAAACGATCGATATTGAATTAATAGACCATTTGCAGGGTTTTGGCTAAAAGGGATCACTCAAAATGACCCGTCCAGTCATTTCGCGGCTTTTCAGTCCAAAATGTTATCAAATTTGTTTCTTCCAAATTTGTCGTCAGGTTTCAGTGAGTCTCAAGATTTTAGCAATCTTTTTGATACCCTAAGTAACCACAACATAAACCCTAATCCTAATCCGAAATCTGGTTTACCCCCTAGCTTTTTAGAAAAATATATTTGACGACATATTTTGGAAAAGCCGCGAAATGACTGAACTGGTCCCTGAGTCATCCTGCGCCACAGACATCCAAAGCGGTTTGTCAGGCAACCCTTAGCCGAAACTCTATCGATTATAACGAGAAGTGTCTTGTTTTAAAATGGCAAAGTAAGATCTTTTGCAGTTTTTCGTATCCTTGCTTTGTTATTGAGATATTTCAGTTTGTTTAAATGTAAATTAAACATCTTGACGTCACCCGCCCATGCACAATCACAGTGACTGAGCGGTAAGCTCGTTGTGTACCGTTGCTTATTAATTTTATGAAAATTGAGATTATTTGAAATTCCTGTTTGGTGTTGTGGGATGATCACGCGCACACGCGCTTTAATTTTTTATTAAATATATATATCCTTAATTCTCTGATAAGTCATTTTGCACATTTTTATTTCATTTTTATTTACAAGCTTTGCCACGAGTGGCAATTACGGAGTCCCTATTACATATCAAACAACCTGACTGAATATCGCGCGACAATATCGCAAGGAAACGAAAAACTTCAAAAGTCAAGATGTTACTTCAAATACGACAAACTTAATTTTCGTGTCATATGATACTTTTAATAATAGTAAGGATGGCTTATCCGGACACTTGAGTGACTAGACCAAACCTGTCAATTGTGAGCACAACCTGACCAATAGAGTACAATTGTTAGAATAGAGACCCATTTGCTTTCTGCCTAGCTAGAATAATAATCCAAAGTACAATTGTCTAGCTAAACCCCCCCCCCCCCCCCCCCCCAAAAAAAAAAAATAAATTTCGGACACTTTTTGAAAGCAATTTCGGGTAAATTCGGGTATAGTAATATTGCTGTTAAATATTCATGAACGTGTGTTGAATACGATCTAAAAATCGACGACAGTCGACTCTTAATTTTTCGGGCAAAAATGTTTTGCCTCCCCAAACGTAATTGGTCAGGTATACGCTAATGGCTATGATATTATAAGAGGTAGTCACGTCAGTCTCTAGGAAAATTGGAGCAGACAACCTTGTGTGTTATTTGGCGCGGATTCTAGATTTCTAGTTCTAGTAATACAAGTAAAACCGGTGTAATCCTGCTACGAAGTTTACTCGTGACTCAAGTGTTAGTCAAGGTCAGGACGTGTGACGTAACGCTGACCAGATGGGTCGTGACTAAAATGGATAACTCAAAAGGAGGCTCCCAAAATATGTCGTCTATTATTTCGTCAAATTTGTCGTCCGTCAAGCTTCAGTGAGTCTCGAGATTTTAGCAATCCTGTATCCTATAAACCACAACAAAAACCCTAAGCCTAGCTTTTTGGAAGAACATATTTGACACATATACGGTTGTTTTTTTCAATTTGTATGCAGTTTATATCATATTATTTAGATAATCAGGATGCGCAGTAATCGGCCTCAACTGTTGCGGTCTAGCCTTGTATCTATCTTTTAGCCAAGGTAAAAATTAAAATAAAGCATTTTCGAAAACCCGTGGAAAGCAGAGAGATTGAGGGAAAGGAAGGTCCTTTTGAGTGATCCCTTTTAGTGACGAACCCCCAGGTGGACCAATCAGGTGGCAGAACAGCACGTGTGTGTGCACTGGTGTGTTTGGGGGCGTGCCGGAGGCTTTCAACAACAACGTAACCAGTCGAGCATTTGTAAACAGAACTACGTATTACGTATAGTAAAGATGGTCGTGAAACAAGCAAATACGCTTGGAAAACTCAACATCACCTTCTCCGGTTGTGGCTTCTTAGGAATATACCACGTCGGTGTAGCCAGTGCTTTCAGAGACAGAGCGCCAAGGCTTTTGGAAAAGATCGAAAACTTCGGCGGAGCGTCGGCAGGTGCTCTGGTCGCCGGCTCCCTTCTTTGTGGTTTAAGTCTTGAGGAATCGTGTCAGTTCACTTTACAGCTAGCAGAACGTGCTCATAAGTTATCAATCGGGCCGTTTCATCCCCGATTTCAACTGACCAAGACGATCAAGAAGGTTTTTAATAAAATGGTTCCCGTAGATGCGTATAAACGTTGTTCGGGGAAGCTTCATGTGTCGTTGACGCGATGCAGTGACTGGCAGAATGTCGTCGTATCTGAGTTTCATTCAAACGAAGACCTTATCGATGTAAGTAAAGAAATAGACCTACATTAACGTTTTAAATGATCGATCTGTTTTCGATCGTCGTGTAGCTCTAGACATTAGTTGTACAATCCTCGGGAAGGGAAGCTCTGCTCGACACGAAATTCTCGTAAGTTATTTATACAGATAAGGATTTCATTCGCTTTTATTTACGTCTTCCGATCGCATTTTAAGCATTTAATAACGAACCTCATTTATCTAGGTTTATCATTTATACACACAGAAATCTACTGGGAAGACACATTTTCGGTTTAGGCGAAACATTCGTATAATCTTGATTCAATCTCACATGACACGAAGCGGCGAAGGTCTGGTTTTTCTTTTCACGTGTTTAACGATTAAAATTTAGTAATTTAGAAGATCAATGGATGTTTATCTATTCCCACAAAGCTAGGTCACGATTGCTTTTTTTTATTTAAGTTGTGGCGTTTTTTTTCAAGAAAAATGCCTATCAATTATCAATTTAAGGGCAACATCGTTCTTCACGAGATGTTATGGCGGTGAAGTGTGTAGATAGTTCAAAGGGCTCGAAACCGTCACCGTTGGTCTGTCTATAGGTGTGAAGACGCACTGTATTTTTAGTAAACAGGGTATTAAACTCTGAATAATGCTTGGATGTAGCTTTTCAAGTTTTACGTTCAGAAATCCGAAAGGAATAAGGCTGTCTGTACCGGTATATAACTATATCTATGATAAAGGTCTGCCACTGTTTACTTCACGACTACAGTATGTCACATGCTTCTTTTTGTAAATATTGCAACGTAATTCTGAGTACTAAAGTCTTGCCTACGCTCATTATTCATATTCGTTTTAGAACCAGGGCAATGAAATTTCCTTGAGCCGTAATTTGTTCTATGAAGACTAATTTGCAGGCAGTATGGGCGTGTACTATGAAGATATTCAATTACATCGTGTACCTGTATGCCTCAATTATCATGTCTAAAATTGTCTATATTAGTATCTAGAGGTCTAAGATATTTATTTGGGGAAGTAATTGCTTCTTTGTCACGCCAACAGTCCATTTTCATTCTTGTATCAATTCTGAGTTGGTAGCTTAAAAAACACACGAGGTTTCACTTATATTTAGTCTGTCCACCTTGGAAGCCCTTCCTAAAGCTAATTTAAAACATGTCGACATGTCAAGACTCAAGCACCAAAATATGCTTAGAATGAACAATCGAAATATAGTAAGGTTAGATATACTGCCGAAACAGAGAACGTAGGAATCTAACGTTTCGAGCGAAGGCCCTTCGTCAGAGAGAAGGACGTTCTCTGTTTCGGCAGTATATCTAACCTTACTAGATTTCGATTGTTGTTTCTACACTGCCTACGCGCAGCATGCTACTTTTATTTCACTATCCTTAGAATGCAAGCACTTAATTCTTTTGGTCTCAGATTTCTTGAAATACCTGTATCATTTTACGAAAAATCTACTTTTTCTTTTCAAACCTTTTCAAGGCCTTTTAATGTGCTAGTCTGTTGTTTGGATATTAAAAATGTTGACATATTGTTTATGGGAATTTGACTTGTTAATTTCAGTGTTCAGTTAACCTTGGTTAATCATATATCATTATTTCTGGTTAGTTCTGCAGGCCAGGGTGTAATTGACTTACACACATAGTTGACCTGACATGTAGGATAGAGTCATAGAGGTTTAAAAAGCATTTTAAAAGCATTAGAAAAGCGTTTGGATTTAAAGAAAGAGGCCAAGGCCAGTCTCAGACATTCCTTTGTTGTTTATTTACATAATAATTTGGTAGTCTGTACATAGAAAAAACCTGCTGGAAAACTTCATAAAAGCTTCGAAATTTGCTTAGTCAAACACACCTCAAAGTTCACACTAACTTGAACAAAGTCCATTTCTTGTGTGTGTATGTATCTGACCCTATTTGTCACAGTCATTCACAATCAGCTAATCCAGACACACCCCCTTACGTTTACAGAGTCTGGACAGTAACTCAAACTAATTTTATTTACCCTAGCTTTGCTCAAATTTACCCTGTTAATTTGAACTGTATTTTTAAAATGTGGGGCAGTAATAGCACTATACTGGAACTCCAGTTTTCTAAATTCTGATTACAGTTGGACTTCTGAGTACAGTTTGACAGTGGTGTAGCCAAGGGGGGGGGGGGGGGGTGGTCACCCCCCCTCAATGGTCTCCAAGACCATTCTCATGAAAAGTTTAAATCCATTGAGAAACGTATAGGGGGGGGGGTTACATTGTTTTAAGGCCAAGGGAGTAGACTAATAATGTGTTATATATTTTAGCAGGCATGCATGTATGCTATAAATTACAATACTAAGGTCTATACAAAATGCCTCCAACTTGTTTTTGCATTTACAACTTGTTTATAAATAAATCTAAAGATATTTTGACATGTATCATTCTATGTTCTGGTTTGATTTCAACAAAATTATGTAATTTATGGCTTTTGGATTACTCTTAAATACTTACCTCAAATTAATGCAGGAAATAGTGTTTCAGAGACTCTAGAAATCCAAAATTCTCCGGGGGGGGGAATGCCCCCAGACCCGATTTTAGTTTTTCAACAATAATCAAAACAAAGCCAGATTTTAATTTAACCTACAGGTATTGCTGCCTGGGATGTGTGAGGGTTCTCAGCATTTGATGAGTAAAATTGTTTGACCAACAAAGGGCTGTTTTTCACCAGCTAGAATTTTAATGCTATAGTATGGGTTAAGCTAACAAAAAGATATTTTTTACCGAAACAACACTAAAATTAAAATAAAAGTATTGTGCTGTGCAGGCAGCATTGAAACAGCAATCGAAATATAGTAAGGTTAGATATACTGCCGAAACAGAGAACATAGGAGTCCAACGTTTAGTGCACAAACTGAAAAGTATTTTTGAGTTTCAGTTGCAGCTGGTTAGGACTAAAATTTCACCCCTAATTCAATCTATCTTTCATTTCCTTCTCGGTCACTGTGTCACTTACACTTTGTTTAATTTTGAAACTTTTTCATGTCTTAGGCATTGGTAGCATCAGCTCATGTTCCTTTTTATTCTGGCATAATGCCTCCCAAATTTCGTGGAGTTGTAAGTATATAATACAGTATTATATAACATTTGATTATTGCCTTAATTATACCATAATTTACAGACAGAGCCTGAAAATAAATATTTCAAAATTTAATGCATATATACATCCCAAGAAGGTACACACTAGTGTATACTGAGCCCTGAGTGCTGGAAAATGTCCAGCAGCGCCGCTGCCAGGAAATTTTTTGTAAAAGTTGTTCGCAGGAAATTTTTTGTATCTTGCAGGAAATATTTGTCAGTTTTTTTTAATCCAAGCCAAAGTTTAAAGATAAATTTCCTATTCTTCAAAAAATCGAAAAGCGTCACGGTCACACAATCACACAATTTTGATGGGTATCACTTTTGATCGAATATCAAGTTTAATATTCGATGACTCATCTTTCTATATTCTTGCCAAACCCAGTGGTGATTTGTAAACAATTCAAAAGCATTTTGAAGGTTTATTACATGACCTTAACCTGTCTAAGTTTTGTATATCCTTGCACAAATGATGCAATGATTTGTTCCAGAAAACAATGAAATATTTATCATTTCAGTATTAAGTGTTGCTGTTGCAGGCTGCAGCTGTCATTGTGCATTTGCAAGAATGCAAGCTGCTTTTATCTTATTCAACTGTTTCAGCATTTCGATTTTTGATGCTAGTACTTGTATTACGTAGTATTCAAAAATTCTATCAGGCAGGAAATCATTAATTTAGTTTAGCAGGAAATATTTATTTTTGGATTTTGCTGCCAGGAAGAAAAATGCTTTATCTAGGACTGACTGAGCCAGTTTTTGGTTTCTTTTTTTTGACCATGTAGTATCACGTTGATGGTGGCATTTCCAATAATCTACCACAACATTTTGATGGTGAGACAATAACTGTGACCCCATGGAGTGGAGAGAGTGATATTTGTCCACAGGATGACTCAAATAGTTTCAATCACATTATGTTCACCAACACAAGTATCCGTTTCAGTGCACAGAATTTCTACCGCTTATGTAGGGCATTCTTTCCACCCAATGCCGATGTGTTGGGTGAAATGTGTAAGCAAGGTTACAGGGATACAATACGATACTTGGAAACACATTGTAAGTTGGCTTGTATACATTACAGTCGTTGGCACCTAAGTGTGTACTGTACACCGCCTGTCAAAACATGTTTTATATCAACATCAAAGTTAAATGTTTACCTTGCAAACGTATTATGTTTTCATTTGATACATTCGAACCAATGCATTATTGTCACATGAATGTGCCCTTAGCCAATCACGTCTCACCAATCGCACGGTGTTGATTTCAAAACGGTTAACTTTGGCTTAAATTTAGAACATGTTTGACATGCGGTGTACACGTTTAGGTGCCAATGACTGTAATAAATTAAAGGAAAAAAATATTTTTCGTGTTTCTATGTTGCATTTTCTAATCCATTCCTGCTGAGGCCAGCCTTCAGGACTCCTTTCTTCTGCTGAATAAAATGATAATCGACTGAAAAATAATAATAAAGGCCCTGCCACAGGCAGCCCAAGCTCTAACAAGCAATATATTTGAAAATAATATCAGGGTTCTGCCCACGGTGGGCAGCGCCGGGCGGCAGCGCCGAGCACTCATGCCAAAACGGACCCTTCCACCCGGCACTCAAAATATGCAATAAAAAAACCCCATGTGTTGTATTTTTATATATCTTTTAATTAATATACATCATTTTGTATTTTTTTGTTCTTCGTGAATTTTTTTTTATTGAAACAATATTATTTGGTGAAATTCAGCACCACAACGTACACAATATTAGCTACCAGACTTGTGATTCAGTGAAATACAATAATTATTCCTTCAAAGACAGATTGGATTGTCTGATACTTGGGTAAAGCACTATAATCACTTCGCACTTTGTTTATTAATGCCTGTAAGATGATACACCGGCGTTGGTAGTCGTAGAACATACGCAGGAAACCTTGCCCTAGCTTTACATAGAGAATTTGTCATGCTGTATATTCTAGCATGCCCTAGCATGTATATAAATATATAATAAATAAGTACTTAATACTTAATGGTAATATTTAGTCTGACAAAATTGTGAGACACATGATGTAATTAAAGGATTACGAATTTCACTTGCTCACATTTGGAAAATATCATTTTCAGATTACTAATTTTCACGTATTCTTGGAGGGGGGGGGGGAGGGGGTGGAGGAGGTGGGGGAGGAGGGGGGTGGAGGAGGGGGGTTGAGCCCCTGTAGGTACCCGGCACTTGCATGCTTCTGGGCAGAACCCTGCTGTATGAAGTCTTATATCATAGATAATGGAAGGGGAACTCAGGATAGGAAACTTGATAATTAAAACGACGTTACAAAACTAGAAACGATGTTTGCACAACTTGCTATGGTAATTATACACTGCAGCTAATTGCACCTAAGGAGTGGTCCCACATGGCTAAAATTAGACACTGCTGAACTTAAGGTGGCTCCACACAGTTTCATGAAAAATACAAGTTTGAGAGTCCAAAATATGTAATTAATTATTAAGTGATATTTGATATTACACTATTGTTTAATTACAGCAATAGTTGATTTTAGCCATGCGGGACCACCTGTGTGTATTAGCTGCTTATAAGTGTATAAGTACCATAGCAAGTTGTGCAAACATCGTTTCCGGTTTTGTAACATCGTTTTAAGTTTCCTATCCGGGTCCCCTTCCATTATCTATGATTAGATTGCCGTTAAAATACCTGCACTGCAGGCTGTCACAGTCTGTACCTTGAGCTTGGGACACCCTGTGGCCCTGCTCGCCTTGGCAGGAATGGGTTTAAAGCAACTACACTGTATTCACATGATCCAATTACCATGCCAGTACCAATTAAACATCTGTACATTAGATCAAACCCACAAATGACATGTACCACACATCATGTATTCACAGTCTTTTTTCTTGTTGTATCCACTGTAGATCCAGAATATTTAATAAAAAGTGAACAAAGTTCCAGTTGTAGCTTCGGCCCTGAGGTCGCGCCAGAACCAGATGTCCAAGTAGACGAGACTGATGCCCCAGCTGTTTTTGAAGAAGATTGTGAGGAACGGCAAGTGGTGGCATTGGCAAACAATACGTGTAAATGTGGAGAGTGTCATTTGCACAATGGTAAGTATAATGTTTTAAGGATTTTGGGTGAAGGAAAATTCAAGTGTAGAATATATTATATATACATTTTAAGACCAAACCAGGACCAGTTGCGAAAAATGCAACTACACAGGCCTTCCGGCAGGAATTGAACTCATGACCTTGCGATTCTAGTGCAGTGCTCTGACCACTGAGCCACGGAGGGCATTGCCGAGAGCTTGATCGAGAGTTCTGTATATATAATAAGGTGGTAATGCCAGGAGAGAATTGGGTATATTATAAGTAATATTGGGCATTTCACTCAATTACATAGCTTTTAGTGCAATGCTCTGACCACTGAGCCACGGAGGACGTGGATTGTAAAAAAAGACTGGATATTAGGAAACTATAATGGTCACATGGGGTGCTTTGAGCCTTTTGATTGGTTTCCTGCTTGAGCTGGCCAAAAACGACTCGACTCCTCTATTGCTTTGTTGAGTGACACCATGAGACAGCATAGGTAGCCCAGGACTGCTTGGCGAGTTATTTTTTGTTTGATAATTATATCAAGATATTTTGAGGTTTTATCCTCTAAAATGCGACGTTTTGCGAACGATCAACATACACTTCTCGGTAAATTCAGCATGATGTACTAAAGCGCATTTGTAAAGCATGTAAGCGCATTTAGTTGTGAAATATTTTTAAAATGTTGCATGAAAGTGAGTTAACAATGGTATCACACCAGGCTTACCTCATTAAATCAATACGTTGACGTTGATATATCCAAAGAAATTTTACAGTAAAATAGATAAATATGCCAAAATACGATTCAGAATAGCTGTCTAAACTAACAGAGCAATTTTTCATCAAATTCAGGAATATACTTACAGCATAGACGTACTTCTTCAAATCACGTTTGAATCCAACTGGAGAACCAGTCATCCAGATTTAGGCCGGCAAACGGCGAATTTCGCCGGTGGTTTAGCGGATTTTGTAGCAAATTCGCCGTGTCTCCATCGTATTTCGCCGTCGCTGGATAAATAAATAATCCATGAATGATCTTAAATTCTCCAACGCGTGTTTTCAAACCCGTTTTGTGTGAAAATGTTCGAAGTAAACTTGCTCTTCCCGCCATATTGAATTCTACTGCGCTGGAGTCTGGGATCTACCATTACTTTACCTATATTAGATCATATCCGACTCAGTTGTATGGCATTTTTTACCTCTGAAATGGCTGGAAATGGCATTTGAGAGCTTCAAAATTTCCCGACGGGCATGCCCCAGGAACCCCTAGCAGGATGGTCCTCCTTCTCCAGACCCTTTCACAAAAACCTGAAACGCTAGAGAACCCTCGGACATCCTAGGCAACACAGCTATGAGTTAAAGTCAGGTATCGCTGTATATACGTAGTACCCTGATTACTGTTAACGAGACGCTGATTTATTTTGTTTGCAGTACTAGAAGTGACAAAAGTGGACGTCAAGATTGCTGAGCAAGAATATTGGTCATGTTATGTCATAAGGATATTAGGCAACTTGCTAATTAAACCATGTGTACTTACAGTGTCCACCATCACCCAAATGGCTGAGTGGTGAGTTAGCAGGGCATACGGTATCTCTTGCTATAAACATAGTCAATCGAGATATGGTCTTTGGTCTATCTTTTTGTTTGCCTTTATGCATTTTTGTGCACGGTGTATGGTCACTGAACACATTGTATTTTAGTATAATGAACAAATTGTCCAATAGCAACGTTTCAGTTCAATCACTCAACCGTGCTATTTAAATATTAATAAACCTAAAACAAAGGATGTGCATGGTGTAAGGTACGGTTCAACATAAAATCCCAGCTCATTATAGGCGCTTTGAAGTTTGCCGAGTTTCCAGACCATATCTCGATTGACTATGCTATAAAGGACAGGCCTAGACATGATTTCTATAACACGTTCCGCTATGCTATAACACTTTCCGCTACGCTATAACACGTTCCGCTATGCTATAACACGTTCCGCTATGCTATAACACGTTCCGCTATGCTATAACACGTTCCACTATGCTATAACACGTTCCGCTACGCTATAACACGTTTCGCTACGCTATAACACGTCCCGCTACGCTATAACACGTCCCGCTACGCTGTAGCACGTTCCGCTACGCTATAACACGTTTCGTTATGGCGTTACGCTACGCTATATAAAATACTTCGCTACGATCAAGCCATTGGCTTCACCTGATTCTTTTTTGTTTTACCTTAATCTTGTAGTATAATTCTGAAGCTGAATTCCAAAGTTTACACTGGTGTCGATTTCCTTGACTTTCTTTTGCACACTATCAACGAAGTTATTGCGCATTACGAGATCTATCAGAATATTCACTCTTGCACTGACAGGTATGACCCCAGGTTTCTGTATTTACTTTTAGTTTGTTCTTCCTGGGGCCACTGGAACTATAAGAAGACTGGAACGATAACTCGGGGGGGTTTGAAGCCAGTGCCAGTCCCTTTGCAGGTAGCTCCCGTGCTTCAAGTTACTTAATTTTCATCCTGCCATATATTTTGTTTGGGACGATAACAAATTACTCGAAAACAACGGATTGAAATACATTGTTTTATACGTATGTTTTTAGAAATAGCATTGGCTTCAATTTGATGTATAGTATAAGTTTCCTCGTTATTTTAAACTTTTTAAAATGTAGTAAATGTTCAACCATATTTCGCTGGGAAATAACACTAAGAAACTTGTTGTAGTTTTTCTGAGTTTTGAGCTGAAATACTTAACGCTGAACGTTGGGCTGTATATGAAACTGAAGCTATTGAAAAATGATATTTGGTATAGAAACTTCAAGACTCTAGCTAAAAGGGAAATAACTAAAAAATATAAAAACAACTGCCATTTTGTAACCTAGACGGCGAACAAAATGGCAGTTGTTTTTCTATTTTTTAATTATTTCCCTTTTAGCTAAAGTCTTGAAGTTTCTACACCAAATAGCATTTTTCAATAGCTTCAGTTTCATATACAGCCCAACGTTCAGCGTTAAGTATTTCAGCTCAAAACTCAGAAAAACTACAACAAGTTTCTTAGTGTTATTTCCCAGCGAAATATGGTCGAACATTTACTACATTTTAAAAAGTTTAAAATAACGAGGAAACTTATACTATACATCAAATTGAAGCCAATGCTATTTCTAAAAACATACGTATAAAACAATGTATTTCAATCCGTTGTTTTGGAGTAATTTGTTATCGTCCCAAACAAAATATATGGCAGGATGAAAATTAAGTAACTTGAAACACGGGAGCTACCTGCAAAGGGACTGGCACTGGCTTCAAAATCCCCCCCCCCCTGAGTTATCGTTCCAGTCTTCTTATAGCTCAATGGAATAAACCGGAAAACCGCTAGCCAATAAAAATCCTTGATCATGAACAAAAGCCTCCACTAGTGGAAAAGAGCGTATTACACTAAATTCGTTCAGCTAATACAAGCTTGTTGTCAATCAGTTGTGGCAACTAATTAGGGACCTTAAGATCTACGACGGCAACTTCGAGGACGACGTCCTTCAAACAAAAGCATTCTTCTTGCAAAACAAAGATAATGAATAATTTCTAGTCCCAAGAGTAATCTGAACACCGTCCTCGCTCTGTATACAACGCCACTCAGAGCATTTTCACGTCTTCAGGACGACGTTGATTCGTGGGGTGATGAGAAATGTTGTCTGAGATTGCCCTTAACACAGACACTGCAACCGTTTTAACACTTTGAAAATTATAAAACAAGCTTCAAGTATTGAATACAGTAGTCAGTTAACCGTGACTTCTTTTTAATGCTAAAATTTGAATTGCTTTTTAACCGCCGTCGTCGTCCTAGCATCTTAAGGTCCCTAATAATGTTAAGAGCAGAACGGTAACAAGTTGTTGAAACAACTAGTCACAAGTCCGTTGGAGTCATCATCCTTGTTACAGACTTTGGGAACAGCCAGTGCGAATGTATCCTTGCGATGACTTGTTGGAACAGTTTGTTGGCGTTTTTGTATTATACTCTAACGTTTGTCCCCGGCGCTGCAACAGATAGTATAATAATAAGTAATTTTATCTCTCTTTTTTAGTTGCTCGCACGAAGCTCAGATTTATCGTGGCTCGTCTATTCAGTTTGAGTCGAGATCCGCTCTAACTGATATCGAAGCGCAGCGGGACGAAGATGAAAGATCTGATGAAGACTACGAGACCGCATGCAGCGAGTCATCGTACGCTACTTGCCAATCATCGGATTTTGACGTCGACGAGGATCTAGTAGAGACCGGCAGCTCATCAAGCAATGATACTGTCGTGGAGGAAGCCTTTTCTGACGCAGATACACAGTCTCTCGTACCAGATCTCGTAAGACCGTATCCGCTTGGTGATAAGATAAGATGGGAAGAGCAAGTCAGTAAAATAATACAAAGCTATCCTAGGGCTTGATATATATAGTACGCCCATGTCACAATGATACGTGAAACCCAGGGTATAAGCTACCCCCAGGGTACGAGTTACCCCCGTCATTCATCCCTGGGGTGAAAGCTCTCGGTAACTTATCGTGGGATGAATGACCCCCAGATGCAATTTATCCCAAATAACAGTGTAATTTACACGCCATTTCCGCGCTGATCCTATGATATTTATCTTATCAAAAATTTCTAATCTTAGTCCTAATAGTTCACTAGTAGCTGGGGTTGAATGAGATGGAGTCGCTACAGATCCTTTTACAGTCAGAATGGAAATACCTTCCCACTTTTTCTTCTGTAGTTCGTTGCGTATTACTGTATTTCTGTAGCCGCTACCCAAACCTGAGAAAATTTTTTGTTGAAAACTGTACATAAATTTAAGTATAATTTAGCTTTAAATGGTATCCCAAATCGATACCAACAGACGAATATACATCAAGAATTGGCGACTTTTATCCCTAGATTTTTCTCACGCTTCGGTAGCGGCTACAGAAATACGGTAATACACAACCAACTACAGAAGCGGAAGTGGGAAGGTGTTTCCATTTTGATTCTAATAAATGCAGAGTACGTCATTTCCCGCACCTGACGTCATTTTTAGCCTTGAAAATATTGAAAATATACAAAAGCGAAGACAATAAACGAAATTGAAAATAATTCAAAAGAAAAATTGAAAATAAAATGACGTCATAGGGTGAAAATTACGTATTCTATAGTTATTAAAAGGCTCTATGGGTACACGCGTAAAAACGCACAACTTGTTCACGGTTGTCAACAGGCGTGAACAATGTTGTGCTGCTCGCCGTGAACAAGTTGTCAACAAGTTGTTCACTTATGGTTCGAACAACTTGTTCACGGATAAATCAACAGTCATGAACAAGTTGTTCCAACAGCACATTTTTATAGGCAACAACGTTGTTCGCACATGATACAACATGTTGTAACAGCATGACGAAATAACAACGATGAACAACAATGTTACAACAATGGTGAACATGGTTGATGTATCAACACGTTCTTCGGTTGTTCCAACATGCGTGAACAACGGTTGTTGTTTCATCAAGCTGTAACAACTTGTTGAAACAATGATGAACAATGTTGTTCATTTATCAATGTTGTTCACATATGTCAACAAGTTGTTACAGCATTGTTCAGGCAACAATGCTGTAACAACTTGCGAGATTTTTACGCGTGTACATGGTTACTAACGCAACTTACGTATGTGTAAATCATATGTATATGCATATATGTATATATATATACAAAATTATCGGCTCACAGTGAATGTTCTAATTTTATATGTAGATATTGTATAGCGTAAACTATTAAATATAAAGTAAAATTATGCCACATTTTCATCTTTGAAATTAAGTGTTAATTACTGAGAACTGAGGCATTAAGCCACATCGTAGTTAATAGAAAATATACATGGTTTGGAAGCTCAACAAAAGTCGTTGTTTTATGTTTTTGTTCAGGTTTATGGAAATTTTTGCACTTTCACCGTTACTGAACATATTGTGTTTTCTGTATAATGAAGCAATCATCCAATAGCAACGTTTGGGTTCAATCACTCAACCGTACTGTTTAAATATTAATAAACCTAAAACAAAGGATTTGGCACCTTCATGTACCTTTCAACATGAATCGTAGCTTGATTGTTAACCGCTTTGAAGTTTGCCGGATTTCCCGATGTATATTTTCTATTAACTATGGCCACATGTAGGCTTAATGCCGGGGTTCGAGGTAATTATTTAACTAATTTAGTTCAAATTTCACTAGGTTTTATCTTTATCTGTATACTTCCCTGGGCTTTATACAGATAAAGACCGTGCATTTATAATGACAATTCAACTGAATTGAATTCAGTTTGTATATATGGGAGAAAATCGCGTGAAATTTAAACTAATATGAATTATAGTGGACTCAAATTAGTCTGTTCTGCCTTCAATTCATGTTAAAAACACAACTATCTGCTCTATCGGACGTGCTAGCTGTTAAACCTCGCCGACATGTGAATTGTATCTTTTATTTTGTATATAAAAGGTTTGACGTTTGAATAAACGTCGACCCATGCACTTGCATGAAAATAATAAAGTAACTTCTTTGGAAGATTTTCGCTTTCTCGCTTTATTTTTGAGATATTTCATTTTGTTTGATATGCAAATGCCCGGAATCTACGTCACACATGCATAATGACTTATTGAAGAAATTTGTGTATCTCTTTCATTCTGGAATGAAATCCTTTAAAATCGAGAAGTTTGGTGTTGTCGGAGAAACACGCACACATGTTATTCATACTTTAGTGTTTTTATTTGATGAACAGAAAGATATATAACATTCTCTGATAAGTCATTATGCATATGTGACGTAATTTCCGGACATTTGTATATCAAACAAAATGAAATATCTCGAAAAGAAAACGAGAAAGCGAAAATCTTCCAAAGAAGTTACTTTATCATTTTAAAAGTTCTTCCAAATCAGACAATAAAAATTGTCGAGGTTAGGGGCACTTTAATTCCTCCATTTGTGGTCGCCGTTTCTTTGTCTTCTAAATCTTAAGGGATTGATTGCAAACCACCAATTGCAACAATATTCTATTTAATTATTTAAAAATTCTATGGTGTGGTTGATCTTGTAAATAGCATAAAATTATAGGAATACAAATAACAATATAAATTGCAACATAAAGATATAATTACTTTAGAATGGGAAATATGTATAATAATGAAAAATATACACATGTTGATAAATTAAGTTGTACTGTGTTTCTTTTTTCTGTTTCTAAGTCCTATAGGGCATATAGGAGTGCATGCGTACCTTTCTCCCCTGGGGTCTTTCTCCGTGGTCCTTTCGCCCGTGGGTTCTTTCTCCCATAGTTAACCGCTGACCTGGTTGATCGGACTGCAGGCGCGGCTGAGCCTACAATCTGAGAATAAAACTTTTGGATAAGGTCAGCAGTCGTTACTCAGTCATGTTATTTTTGTAAGTCGAGTTTACAAAATGGCGACTCGAGTTTCGTCAAGTCGATTGACTTTCCCTATGTGTCCCTGGCACAACCGCTATTTTTTGCTTAACTCTCGTGTTTCTATAGAAACTTGATACAGTGTCCATTAACCCGGTATTTATTTATTTATTTATTTATTTATTTATTTATTTATTTAACTTCACCATGTATAAAATAATAAATGGCTGCAAGGTCAACGCAACAGTATACACCAATTACACAAAGACATACAAAAATTAATTAAAGGACATTGGCACTAAAAATTAAGTTTGTCTAATTTGAAAGAACTCGTAAAATTGTAATAGAAGATCCTTTACAATTTTTTCGTATCTCTCTTCGTTTTCAAGATATTTCAATTTGTTTGATATGTAAATGAGATGGTCTCTGACGTCAGGTGTGGGGTAAAATATTTTCACATGTAGCAAAACCAGTTATATCTCTAAGTTTGTTCAGCGAAATCATTTGAAACTGTGCACATAAAAACTCCTTGCGACGCTGAACATTTCATGTTAGCTTTGTAAGTGATTTTGCTCTGTATGAAAATATTTTACCCCACTCCTGACGTCATCTCATTTACATATCAAACAAATTGAAATATCTTGAAAACGCAGAAAGATACGAAAAAATTATCTCAAACTCATTAATAATTCATGAAGAAAACACAAAGGAAATCAGTACCGTGTCGGTGGTTTGGATATCGAAGGAAGAAATTACATAAATTAAGCAAACTTTCATCTTGATTTTCTCTTAAAATACTGATTTGTTTGAGATGCTATATCATACACTCGGAGGAGTGTTTCATCAGGATATCCAAACACCTCGAAGTTTGTTCAAAAACCTCGGCTTCGCCTCGGTTTACAACAAACGTCTCGGTGTTTGGATATCCTGATGAAACACTCCTCCTCGTGTATGATATATTACGTAAAGGATCTTCTATTACAATTTCACGAGTTCTTTCAAATGAAACAAACTTAATGTTTATTGCCAATACCCTTTAAAGATTAAAATAACTAAAGTTGAGTTACAATTATTAAAAACAGCAAGATATAGAGGGCTAGCTCGTTTAATATGGCATAACTTGTGTATACAGGAAGAAACTAGTTACAAGATGTAAGACTGCGAGCAATATTACACTTTAAACATGGATTTCCAATATATCTGGTGTCATCTACGTACAAAAGAGCCTGGGTACGAGGTTGCTGCGTACATATTACTAGGTTACCTGAATGGTATGTGAATGCTGCCTTTGGTAATGTGGCAGAGTTGTGGGTTTTCTGACATGTGGGAGGAGAAGGCTTGGTGGTTGCGTGTTTCTGACTTTCTGTATGCATTTTAAACACAAGAAAGATAAATTCAAGAAGTAAAAACAATATTTTTATTGTGTATTTTTTAAAGCAATAGAATGCAACTGTAAAATGTTGAATATAAATGTAAAGCTAAAATTTCTTCTTAAAATAAACATACACGCCTTCACACATCAGATTCAGATTAAACAATTGTTTAATAAATGACTAACTGACTCATTGAGAACTATGTAGACTAAACTTCACGGCTTGTCTTTAGGATATCTTGGTAGCGTTTGGGCTAAAGGTCTTTTAGTCTCCCTCGCAGCCGTTGTGGTTGTCGCGATGTCTTTGGGAGAGGCTATTATTTATTGAAAAGATGCATACGCACCCGCTCCTCAGTATTGGCCATTTGACAGTTCAAATGTCTGTTGTAATGAAACAAAATTGCAATTGACTAATGACATTTGTTTAATCTTGCAGATGACTAAAGACATTTGTCTAATTTTACATGAAATTCACAATTAGCATACTGCATACATACCTGAAAACCTGTTCGCTCGACAGTCCAAACGAAAAGAAAGCATGTACTTCGCGCGTTGTATTCTGGTTAGCTGTTTTCGCACTGCATTTTGGGTCTATAACAATTAGACCACAATGCAATGCGCCAATGAAAGATTTGAAAAAAGCCCCACTACATTATTTAGGTTTGCTGCCTTGCTCGCTCGCTTCAGGCTCGCTCGCTGCTGCAGCAATGATTAGTACCTGAGAACATTTTGTGTTGAAAACTGTACATAAAATTTAGCTTTAAATGGCATTTAATCATAATACAATAGAAGTTTCTCCCAAATCGAGTCGATATACCAACAGACGAATATACATCAAGAATTGGCGACTTTTATCGCTAGACTTTCCTCGCGCTTTAGACTATATGTGTACACGGTAACGTTTCCGAGCGTTTTCGTATTGTTTCAAGTAATGAACTGATTGTTTTCGATTCCCTTGAGAACAGTAAACAATACGAAAACGCTCGGAAACGTTACCGTGTGCACATAGACTTATTAGTAGCAGGCTGGCAGCTACAGAAATACTGTATTAAATACACAACCAATTACAGAAGCGGAAGTGGAAGGTCCTGTAAATCGATTATGTCACTTTTGTTGATGCTAATCATCTCAAATATTACAACTTGCCAAGTAACTCACTTCCATATAAACAGAACGTAAAGTTTATCCCGGCAAACCACGTAACTCGGCTTGACGAATGAAGTCAAGTTGTGAAGAAGCGGTTGATTGAGGGAATCGGGAATGATGCTCTCCAAATGTCTGGCTTGAGTGGTATAAGTGGTAGAGGTATTAAACACGGGCAACATTTTTCTTCAACTCGCAACACAACTTCGTTGAAAAGTTGAAAAGCGTTGTTGCACGTATTACCACACAGCTTAAACATTGTCACGCAATAACAATGATTTTGTTGCAAGTTAAAAAAATTTGTTGAAAATAGTAGACTCCAGTTCTACTTGCTGCAACCACGGCTGCAACGTGCTGATTCAACTTGTAACAAAATCATTATTGCGTGACAATGTTTGAGGTCACTTGCACGAGCGACGTCATGTGCAACAGTGCAAGTGATCTATTCAACTTGATGGGTTGACTTGCGTTTTGTAAACACAGATATTTTGCCGTCGTTTTGACATTTCGATCTGATTTGTGTAAACTCCTCAAACGGACCACAAATTATACACACAAATTAGGCAAAACGTTGAAATACGAACCTCGCTAAGCAAATGAGCTACTTAAGCCAATAGAGCATATCGAATTGCTAAGGGTGACCAAAATTAAATTAATAATTCGTCATAGGTTCGTTTCATCTCATCCTGTTTGAATCAACACGGACGACGGACGAGTTGTGCATTTGAGAAGTCATACAGCTCGACAAAAATGGCGGAGCGTTCATTCCACGCTGTGGACTACGTTGTATTCGGCCTAATGCTGTTGGTTTCAGCTGGTATTGGCATCTACCATGGCTGCACTGGCGGTAAACAGCGAACGACTAGCGAATACTTACTAGGAAACCGAAACATGCAGACCATCCCAATCGCCATATCTTTACTGGCTTCCTACTTGTCCGCTATTACGCTTCTCGGCGTACCAAGCGAGATTTTTACATATGGAGCTCAATACGCCGTTCTGCTTTTATCCTACTTCGGTTTGACTGCAACAGCAGCGATAGTATTTGTTCCAATATTTCATGGACTACAACTGACCAGCGCTCACGAAGTAAGTGTATTGTCTAGCTGAAAATTATATATAGCATGCGTGTTTAATTAATTGGCAAACGTCTAATCGTCAATTCTTTTGTCAGCGTATTATTATATACGTTCCATCAGATGTTCTTCCAAGATATTCGACTCTGAGGGTATAGATATCGTACTAGTAGATTGTGGTTTGGAAATCGCATAGACTAATAAATTTGCTTGTTAGATAAACGCCGCTACTTTCATATTCATTTGCTTCGTTCTTTAAAATTACCTGAGTGATTAACTTTATTACAAACAACAGCAACGTGGTACAATTTAAACCTTTGGCTTTACGTTGAAAGAGTTTTTAGGCAATCCTTGCTTGTATTTGTGTGTCTAAAAACACATTCAAACATAGCGAGATGTTCCATAATCGCTCCCGTCTCCCGGAATCACGCGACGTCGATCGAGTAGAATATAGCTAGTAGTGGGGACTTTCTTAGCCAGAGTAAAAGGAAGTGAAAGCATAAAATATAAGCTCAAGCTGTTGTTGTTGTCAACCGTCACGGCTTGAAATAGAAATCAGTAATTCTCCTCCACCTGATCATAAACTAATGTTATATAGTTTTGCCGGCAAAGCCTTTGCTTTCATACTGTCACACCCGACAATATCGAAGTAAACACAGTTCAATGTGTTTTTAGGGGGGAAAATAGCCTGCTGTTGCTTATTTAATTCGTGGTATACTAGCCATACCCCCTTTAGGTTCGGTTGAATCAAGAGCTTTTGGTTTTAAACCAAATTTTTGGCCTCGCGCCGTTTTTACTCGTCTTTTATACACGATATCTTCAGTGCGTGAACATTGCTTAAATATTTTTCAGATCGTGTGCGTACACCGAAAATATCGATGGCCAACACAACGAGTTGGCTTGATTAGTCGTGAAAGGTCATGAAAACGTGTTTGCTTTTAAGGGAACTCGTTTATTTAATATGTGAATTGCGTTGTTGTGTATACATATTACATGTGCAGCCGAGGATAATGAAGCATTTTATGCGAGTTTTTTTAAGGCAATATAACACCTAATTAATATTGCACTGTGGAATTCAGTTTACAAGTGATTGTTTAACGTATCACTCACTATCAACGGCTTTCCCCAGAGGCAGATGAGAATAAAATGGAAAATACATAACTATACAATTTGTAAACACACAGCGTATTTATAAATATGACTCTAATAAAGCCAAAAGAAAATATTCTGTTTCTTGCGCGTCAGATCTTTTGGTAGTGTCCAGAACATCAATCTCTTGACTTTTATTAGTTTTTACTTAGTCCAACCGTAGTCACTTCTGTCTATATAACTATCTCTAGACTTTATTCTAACGCTGTAACGTCAATGCTTACGAAAATATATACGTTTATTATACATGCCGTCTGCGCGTAAATGGCGTTTTCTAAAATACCTTTGGAAAGCGTTTACGTAAATATGTTCTAGGGATTTTTGGTGAAGGAAAATTCGAGTGTAGAATATATACATTTTAAGACCAAACCGGGACCAGTTGCGAAAAATGCAACTACACAGGCCTTCCGGCAGGAATTGAACCCACGACCTTGCGATCCTAGTGCAATGCTCTGACCACTGAGCCACGGAGGGCGTTGCCGAGAGCTTGATCGCGAGTTCTGTATACATAATAAGGTGGTAATGCCAGGAGAGAATTGGGTATATTATAAGTAATATTGGGCATTTCACTCGATTACATAGCATGTTCTAAGGATTTTGGGTGAAGGAAAATTCGAGGGTAGAATATATACATTTTAAGACCAGACCGGGACCAGTTGCGAAAAATGCAACTATACAGGCCTTCCGGCAGGAAATGAACCCACGACCTTGCGATTCTAGTGCAATGCTCTGACCAGCCACGGAGGGCGTTGCCGAGAGCTTGATCGAGAGTTCTGTATATATAATAAGGAGGTAATGCCAGGAGAGAATTGGGTATATTATAAGTAATATTGGGCATTTCACTCGATTACATAGCATGTTCTAAGGATTTTGGGTGAAGGAAAATTCAAGGGTAGAATATATACATTTTAAGACCAGACAGGTGTCCCAGTAAATTTGTCCCCCCCAAAATATGTCCCCCTGGAAATTTCCTAGGAAATATGGCCCCCTCTTCGGAAATTTGTCCCCCCCTCAGAATGATTCCTTACAGAATAATTGATATACGTGTGTGGACAAAGCTTTTTAAAAGTAAAGAAATATATATATTTCTGAATGATAAATTATAACAGCTAAATATATATTTAGATAAGAAACTATTTTTTGCTTTCTAAAGAGCGTGTTGGCTCGACGTTAATGAAGGGCTCCGCGTGAAACGTCAGTATTTCGTTGTCGAAATTCTCGGCAGCTCACCATTTTCTTGCTTTGTTGTTAATATAATAGTGTAGTTTGCCGTTTTTCAAAAAACGGTATACATGGAAGTATTTATTATGCATGGTAGTCATGATTCGCAAACGCAGTCGGACGCCTCATTCAATTAGCGATTTTTCAATGAGCGATGATTCTCAAAAGCGATCGTTGGTCATACTGGTGTAGTAGCTGGGGGATACGTGATGCTGCTGTCCACCTAGGGTGAATTTTCGTCGACAAATAGTAACTTTTAGCTAACTAAACACTAATTTGCGGGGTAACACTGGCACAGGTAATTAAGATACGTCAGTTTTAAAATACGTCGTTTTTGTAAATAGATATTTAGCTGTTATAATTTATCATTCAGAAATATATATTTCTTTACTTTTAAAATGGTTTTTTTTGGGGGGGACATATTTCCTGTGACACCGGGACCAGTTGCTGAAAAATGCAACTACATAGGCCTTCCGGCAGGAGTTGAACCCACGACCTTGCGATTCTAGTGCAATGCTCTGAAGTCTGATCACTGAGCCACGGAGGTTTACGTAAATACCTGTGGACGGAAGGCAAACCCTCGGACAGGAATGAGTTATAAACTATCTCTCTAACTCTTTCCTGTCCGAATTGGTCTTTAGTATTTTATTCTGGCTAACGCCAGACGATTTTATTCATCTCTGGGGAAGCCCTCGGACAGGAATGAGTTAAAAATATGCGCTTACGAACGTAAAGGTGTGGACCGGTATACTATGTGGACCAGTGGCGTGCGGTCATGTAAGCGCGTAGGCAAGCGGCGCTTGCCTAAACATTTTTACTGAATGAAAAAATTAGTCTTAATTGTTCGCCCTAATATCAAACTAAATCTTCTGCCTTTAGCAACATGCAGACCACCGTTTATACGCGATTTAATATCGTGCTTGCAAAGCACTTGTTAGATTGTTTTGTTTAGGAAGAGTCAAGTGGATTAAGAAGACTTATCTTGATAAACCCTGCTTTAGGTTTAGACTCGGGCTGACTCGTGTCACGAAATTTTTTCCTCGGCCACAAAAGGAGATTTTAATCAACGTTTACATCTAAACTAAACCAATTCTTCTTTGTATATTTAGTTTATGCGAGTTTGAAAACCACAGTGAGATCCTAATCAATCGCGTGAGGCGTGAGCCCAGTTATTACCCTAAGAATTCTGATTATTTCTTGATTATTAACCAAGCGCGCTTGCCTTCAGAGCTTAAAATCAACAATTGCGCATGCGCTAATTTAGGTTCGGGAGCCTCCAATTCGACGAATATAGAGCGAATATTCTATAGAGCAAAAGCAAGCGGCGCTTCTAAGGACACCGCTTCATAGCTGATTGGCCAACACACACGATGAACTTGCCTCTGGGCCCTTAGGAATGACACGCACGCAAGACAGCAGGAGTCGGGTTTTCAATTTCAAACAGGGGAATTATAGGAATTCCAAATTCAGAAATAAAATTATGAAAGGCAAGTCGTTGGTGATATATAGTTGGTGAATTGCGCAGCAACCAAAAGGCAATGTTCATTTCACTTATTTGTAGCATGTGAATTGCGTAAACTATATAGTCTGCAGAAATATTCAAATGCGCGCAAACGTGCGGTATGACTAAACTTCAGTGTTTATTCTCGGATAATCTAGAAGATACAAAACACGTTTTGCTGTGCATTATAAGACAAGTCATAGATGGTTAGAAATCACCGGAAATGCACTCCTGGGGGTTTCAAACTCAAACATTTTCTGGGGGAGCATACCCCCATATCCCCCTAGAGGGGTTCGCTTGCCTATCAGTTTTGATCACCGCACGCCACTGATGCGGACAGGAAAGACCCGTGAACATTTGTCTGCTATTTTAGACACAGCACAAAAACAAACAAGTAAGCTGCTATTATAAAAGATGAATCATTCGCAGTTCTTAATGCGCGATTGTTTGTTTGTTTGTTTGTTTGTTTGTTTGTTTGTTTGTTTGTTTGTTTGTTTGTTTGTTTGTTTGTTTGTTTGTTTGTTTGTTTGTTTGTTTGTTTGTTTGCAGTGTATTGTATTCATTTGGCTAAGACAGTATCTATTTACTACAACACTGTTCTTCTGTAAAAAATATTTTTAGTACCTTGAGATGCGATTCAGCACTGGTGTACGTTTACTTGGATGTTTCCTGTTTGTGGTTCAATATGTAAGTATCTACATTCTTTCATTCAGGGTTCTGCCCAGGAGCATGTGAGTGCTGGGTACCTACAGGCCCGGGGGCTCAGACCCCCCCCCCCCCCCGAGAATATGTGAAAATTAGTAATCTGAAAATGATATTTTCCAAATGTGAGCAAGTGAAATTCATAATCCTTTACATCATGTGTCTCACAATTTTGTCAGACTAAATATTACTATAAGTATTTATTTATTATATATTTATATACATGCTAGGGCATGCTAGAATATACAGCATGATGAATTATCTACGTAAAGCTAGGGCAAGGTTTCCTGCGTATGTTCTACGACTACCAACGCCGGTGTTCATCTTACAGGCATTAATAAACAAAGTGCGAAGTGATTAGCGCCTTACCCAAGTATCAGACAATCCAATCTGGCTTTGAAGGAATATCGTATTTCACCGAATCACAAGTCTGTTAGCTAATATTGTGTGCGTTGTGGTGCTGAATTTCACCAAATAATATTGTTTCAATAAAAAAAAATTCACCAAGGACAAAAAAATACAAAATGATGTATATTAATTAAAAGATATATAAAAAATACAACACATGGGGTTTTCTTATTTCGAGTGCTGGGCGCCGCCGCCCGGCGCTGTTCATTTATATATTTATTTTTAAAGATAAATTTTTAATATTTAATATTTTTAAAGATTGCTTGCTTTGAAGTTGGAAAATTTCGAATAATAACACGTCTTGTTTACAAACGTTTTATAATTATAAAAGTTATATATACTGTATTGATTCAATTTTTAAATCAACACACATAATTCTTCCTCTGTGTTCTTTTAGCTCCTGTATCTTTCCGTCGTTTTGTACGCTCCTGCATTAGCTCTTCAGGCAGGTAAGTCAGCGAGTTTATAAATTATTTAATAGTTTAGAAGGGAAACACAATGGAATCAGTTACCGATACGTTCTTCCTTTTCTTCCTATTTTCCTTCCTTCCTTTTTCCCTTCCTCTCTCCTTCCCTTTCTTCCTTCCTTTCTTCTCTTCCTCTCTTCCTTCCTTCCTTTCTTCCTTTGCTTACTTCCTCTTTTCCTTCCTTTCTTCCTTCTAGTGTCCTTCTTTCCGTCCTTACTTCCTTCCTCTTTCCTTTCTTTCTTTCTTTCTTTCTTTCTTTCTTTCTTACTTCCTTCCTCTTTCCTTTCTTTCTTTCTTTCTTTCTTTCTTTCTTTCTTTCTTTCTTTCTTTCTTTCTTTCTTTCTTTCTTTCTTTCTTTCTTTCTTTCTTTCTTTCTTTCTTTCTTTCTTTCTTTCTTTCTTTCTTTCCTTCCTTCCTTCCTTCCTTCCTTCCTTCCTTCCTTCCTTCCTTCCTTCCTTCCTTCCTTCCTCCCTCCCTCCCTCCCTCCCTCCCTCCCTCCCTCCCTCCCTCCCTCCCTCCCTCCCTCCCTTCCCTCCTTCCTTCCTTCCTTCCTTCCTTCCTTCCTTCCTTCCTTCCTTCCTTCCTTCCTTCCTTCCTTCCTTCCTTCCTTCCTTCCTTCCTTCTTTTCTTTCTTTCCTCCTTCCTTCCTTCTTTCCTTTCTTCCTTCTTTCTTTCCTGCCTTCCTTTCTTCCATCCTTCCTTCCTTCTTTGCTTCCTTTCTGAGCCCTGTTAAAAATAAACAAGCCTTAGAGCGAGAAACTAATTTGTTTCGTCTATATATTTAGTTGCTGGTGTTCCACTCACTGCTTCAATCATTTCAACGGGAGTCGTATGTACATTCTACACAACCATGGTAAGTATAAAATATTGAAAATTTGTTTGTTGTATTATATTTACACACATTATTTACGTGCGCTCGTTCGTTCGTTCGTTCGTTCGTTCGTTCGTTCGTTCGTTCGTTCGTTCGTTCGTTCGTTCGTTCGTTCGTTCGTTCGTTCGTTCGTTCGTTCGCTCGTTTGTCTACTTGCTTGTTCGTTCTCTTTTTTTGAGTTCCCGTTTTCCAGTTTTACGTTTCCCCCTCCTTCCCTCCTTCTCCTTTCTCCCCTCCTTCTTTCCTCCATTCTTCTTTTCCATTCTTCTTTTTTTCCTTCCTTCCTTCCTTCCTCCCTCCCTCCCTCCCTCCCTTCCTTCCTTCTTTCCTTCCTTCCTTCCTTCCCTCCCTCCTTCCTTCCCTCCCTCCTTCCTTCCCTCCCTCCTTCCTTCCTTCCTTCCTTCCTTCCTTCCTCCCTTCCTCCCTTCCTCCCTTCCTTCCTTCCTTCCTTCCTTCCTTCCTTCCTTCCTTCCTTCCTTCCTTCCTTCCTTCCTTCCTTCCTTCCTCCCTCCCTTCCTCCCTCCCTCCCTCCCTCCCTCCCTCCCTCCCTCCCTCCCTCCCTCCCTCCCTCCCTCCCTCCCTCCCTCCCTCCCTCCCTCCCTCCCCTCCCTCCCTCCCTCCCTCCCTCCCTCCCTCCCTCCCTTCCTCCCTCCCTCCCTCCCTTCATTCTTTCATTCTTTCTTTCCTTCCTTCCTTCCTTCCTTCCTTCCTTCCTTCCTTCCTTCCTTCCTTCCTTCCTTCCTTCCTTCCTTCCTTCCCTCCTTCCTTCCTTCCTTCCTTCCCTCCTTCCTTCCCTCCTTCCTGCCCTCCTTCCTGCCTTCCTTCCTTCCTTCCTTTCTTTCTTTCTTTCTTGCTATTTCACTTTCCTTCCTTCCTTCTTTGCTTCCTACGTACTGTCCTATCCAACGTCTTTTTGTGTTCATGTTATTGTGTTAATCCTAGGCAATATTATACTTGTAATAAAGTGTGTCTATTTTCTCTCTTAGGGAGGATTAAAGGCTGTGGTTTGGACTGACGTCTTTCAAGCCATAGTGATGGTTGCTGGTTTGATTACTGTGTTCGTCGTAGGAACCGTGAATGTCGGCGGCTTTGACAAAGTTTGGGAGATTAACAAACAGAGAGATCGCCTAACTTTTTTCGAGTAAGCATTACGAAGTCACAAAAACCAATCAGAACGGCCGTCTTTCTCAGTATATTGTCAGCCAATTAGGTTGCTTTATTTCTATGGATAATTCATGACGACATAAAACATGAGATTCTACATTATCTTGTTCTTAGAATATTTGACTCTACAATATTAATCCTTTTCTCTTCAAAATCTCTGCCCACTTGACCATTTAAGATACCCAAATTTTATAAAATTTAGATTTACTGTATAAATCAAATAGATTCCATTTTCTATATTTATGTAATATTTAAAACATGAGAAGCAGTGTTTTATTAGACAAAGCGATAGTAGAGTGTTTTAGATCTGATAAAACACGCACTGCGAGTGTTTTCAGAAACTAGCTAGCTATATAATAGCTTCTTCAGAAACAACCTATTTGATAAGTTCTAGGTAATTTTGGTGAAGGGAAATTTCGAGTGTATAATATATACATTATAAGACAAAACCTGGGCCAGTTGCAAAAAATGCAACATCCAGGCCTTCCAGCTAGGATGAACCCGCGACCCTGCGATGCTAGTGCAGTGCTCTGACAGCCGACCACTGAGCTACGGAAGCCGTTGCCAAGAGCTTAGTAATTTTGAGAAACAACGTTGTCTAAGCTGAGAAAATCAAAGCTAAAGTTTATGTAAATCAGGAGGTTTCTTTATCAGATATAAAACCACGGACATGGTACTGATTTCCTTTGTGTTTTCCTCGTGAATAATTAATGAGTTTTTTAAGTACTGTTTAATAAACTCGCAGTTCGTGTTTTATCAGATATATAGACACGAGGCGAAGCCGAGTGTTTTTATATCTGATAAAACACGAACTGCGAGTTTATTGAATGGCTTCAAAACGAACCACTTGGTAAGTTCATTGGCGTAGTAAGTTTGAAAAATAACCTTGTCTAAGCCGAGAAAATCAAACCTAAAGTTTATGTAAATCAGGAGGTATCTTTATCACATATAAAGACACGATACGGTCATGATTTCCTTTTGTGTTTTCCTCATGAAATATTAATGAGTTTTTGAAGCATAGATTATGTTTTTCTTTCTATTCTAGTTTCAATCCAGACCCAACAATTCGCAATACTTTTTGGACATTAAGTATTGGTGGTATGTTCACAGCAATGCCACCTTGGACTGTAAGTCAAGCATCTGTTCAAAGATTCTTGGCGTCGAAAAGTATAAAATCCGCACAAAGGTAAGTGTAAAGTTATACATAGCAAGGAAAATACACTGTACTCAAAATTTACGGAGTGCCTCATGAAATATTAATGAGTTTTTGAAGCATAGATTATGTTTTTCTTTCTATTCTAGTTTCAATCCAGACCCAACAATTCGCAATACTTTTTGGACATTAAGTATTGTGTATGTTCACAGCAATGCCACCTTGGACTGTAAGTCAAGCATCTGTTCAAAGATTCTTGGCGTCGAAAAGTATAAAATCCGCACAAAGGTAAGTGTAAAGTTATACATAGCAAGGAAAATACACTGTACTCAAAATTTACGGAGTGATAAATAGTTTTAATATTCAATATAAATAATTCTAAATATTCAATTTTCATACACTGGTGTATTTTGTGAGTTCTGATTGGATAATTTGGACCACATGACACCCTGTTATGTTATGGCAACGCTTAGCCATGCTTTAGTACTTGTGCAGTAAATTTAACAACACGTGGAAAATAAAGCACGGTTGTCGAATTTTTTGAAATTGTGAAGCTATATAGCGAGGAAATAAAAGACTGAAGAGCTTGGAATATTACAATTTCTTAAGGTAAACTAATAGTTGAGATATTTCCACAGGAGACTCGTTCTTAAGCGTGGAAATTTTAGCAAAGATACCTTGTAAATGTTCAGCGAGATTGTCACTAATTTCGTAAGCGTAAATTTCAAATGCAGTCTTCTCAAATTGAATATTAAAATGCTTAAAGCACTCGTTCGTGTTTTATCAGGATTTATATTCACTCGTTAAAGCTAACAGGTAAGGTAAAGCATAGTTACTGGAAGGGGATGGTTTGGAAGCTCCATTGTTTTTCAAGATTATGCAATGGTCATGTTATTTTGTTCATGTTGGGGCAAGGCAATTGGTTGAAGAAAGGAAATTCTATGGACACGTGACGACGAAGGGTGACGACGAAGGACTGCACTAATTTAACCCGAACGTTGCTATTATACAGAAAATACAATACTTCTTCACTTTCAGTGACCGTGAAATTAGACAAATTGAACAAAACCATAGAACAATGACTTTTGCCGAGTTTCCGAACCATCTCCCTCCACTAACTATGGGTAAAGGCACTGAAACTTCGAAGACGAAAAATGCGTTGAAAACTTAAAAAAAAATTACCCGGAAGTCATATAATAAATTCTTCATCAACCTCGTTTGCTCGGTCTCGGTACAGAAAACTGTGTTTGCTCTCGGTTTTATCGAAAACTGTACGTTTGTGTAAGTTTAATAATCAGATAAGGGCAAGAGGTTTATGAAATGACACGATTACTAATAATTTATTTTTTACAGGGCGCTTTGGCTGAACATTCCCGGGCTTATTTTCATCGTGATTTTTTGCGTTCTTGATGGTCTTGTAATATTTGCAGTCTACGCAGATTGTGACCTGGGCAAATCCGGACGAGTTACAAGCAACGATCAAGTATGAACTATATATCTTTTAAAGCTGCCATAGAATCACGCATTTACGGAGTTCATTTACAGTTCTCTGTTTGATAGTTCATTGTTCTTACGGGTGTATGAGTTAAATTTGAAACTCAGGTTTCTAGGAAGCTAACTTGTTCCGACTTAACTAGTAGAAGTAATCAGTCTTACATATACTCTCGTCATTGTATTGTTTATAGGTTCTTCCTTATTTTGTCATTGACAAACTGGGTCATTTGACTGGAGTACCAGGGATATTTATGGCTTGTTTGTTCAGTGGAGCTTTAAGGTATTGTCTACGTCTTTTATGTCTTATCCTGCACGAGTTATTTCACTGCTTGTTTGTTTATCTGCCCGTTTGTCTGTTGGTCTGTCTACCTATTTGTCTGTCTGTCTGTCTGTCTGTCTGTCTGTCTGTCTGTCTGTCTGTCTGTCTGTCTGTCTGTCTGTCTGTCTGTCTGTCTGTTTATCTTTCTGTCTGTCTGTTGGTCTGCTTGTCTGTCTGACATGCCTGCCTGCACGCCTGGCCGCCCGTCTCTCTGTCAGCAAAGCCTCTACTTTAGCTAATCACCAAATTCTATTACAGAAAATTAAGTCTAAATCTCTTACGATCATGCACAGGGCTTCATTGCTAGATTGTTACCAGCATCGCGTACCATTATCGATGGAGAATATTGACACATTTCACGAGGGGTATACGGACGAGCCGAGCACTTGCGAAATCTTCCTGGCCCTAACTATATTATTAATTGTCTTTGTAGTACTGCATCGTCTGGTCTTAATTCTTTGATAACAGTCACGCTAGAGGATGTGGTTAAAAAGAGAGTGAGAGAATTAACAGATTACGAAGCAACCAAGCTATCAAAGATGTTAGGTAAGTAAGGGAGTGCTACCGGCCCGAACTCAGTCCGGACTAGTTTTGTATTTTCGGTTTTGTTTACATGAGGCCGGTCTTGACATTATATGGCCTTGGTTGAAGAAAGGAATTACGTCGAAAGAAACTATTACGTCGACGGTTAAAAAGCTTTTTTTTTCGTAGTCCGAATCGGTTCGAATCATTAGACTTATAGTTTGTTACATGGAAAGCTGGCCTGGAATTAGACCGGCCTCAAAATTTCAGTTCGGTCTAGCAGGCGACCTGAGATTAGGCTGGCGTGAACTGAATCTCAGGCTGGACTCAAGAAAACGATCTACTGTAAAAATACTAGAACCGACCTAAAGTCAGTTCGGCCTGAGTTTGGGTCGGCCTCGCGTAACCCCCCATTACCAGAAATTTGGGACATTTTGCGGCCACGTTCGTGGTCAGTGGTTACTCCCATGATAATAATATACAGTAAATATTTTGCGAAAATGCAAACGGCTGCTAAGAACAAAGATCGCCTCTGCTTTCAAAGTAAACAAACATGGCTGCAGGCTGCTCGAAAGAGAAGAGACCTCCGTGGCTTCGTCGTTTGTCCTTCTCGCAGCTCAACTCCACGTTTAGACATAACGGCCTCCTGCTGATAGACGGAATCGGAGTTTCGACTGTGCATACAATCTGAATCGGGATAAAACGTAGTTCGTTTATAACATGAGGCTGAAGCAGCCGCAGTAAACATAACATTTCTGATTTCAGAAACCTTTTAATGCTTAGGTATTCTATAAGGATAAAATTTGCTTCTCAATTATCCTTGACAATAATCCGAAACGTAGTGTCTAAAAATAATGAACTCAAAACATGAAAAAATAGTCCCAGCCTATGTTATCTTCCCGTTATGCTTTAATAGACACGATGTAATTTGCATAGGGGCCCAAATTGAAAAGGAAACTAATTTGCATGTGGGCCTAAATAAAACTACGATTTGGTGTATTGCTCAAACACACTGTAAAACCAAGAAAGTTTAAAGGCTTTGGGAACCGCAATGTTGTTAGATACGGAGATATTTACGAGTTATATTAGCAGTTTGAACATTGCTAAATACATAGCAAGCTCCGCATTTGCATCGTTCGCAAGGAAAGTTGTGTATTTGGCAGATTTGTATCGCATGTTTAGCAGGATTACTATGGCTTACATAACAGAATGAGTTAAATAAGCAGCGTAAATAAATCGATGTTGGGAACCGGCTGTGTATTTCGGTAAGCGAACATTTTTTGTTATAACGTTTCCTTACTTAACTCTTAACAGGAATCGAGCTCCGCAACCGAGAAGTCTATGTCCCTAGTAGGATAAATTTTAAAATTTACGATTTTACTGTATTATTCCTTATACGATTTGGCCGTCATGTTTAATGGCCTATATGCGCCCGCGCGACGCCATCTTGTCCCAAATTTCTGGTAATGCTAAGGGTTTTTTTCTGGCGTGACAAGAAAACTGATATGTAATTGGTTACCAAATTAAGAAAGGACTGAATATTACTTATCATATACGTCATACGGCATAAGGCATGCGGAATAAGACATAAAGTGACTCTATTTATTTATTGGATAAAGGACTGAGGGCTAATCATCCTTACTTGCAGCCAGTGGCTGAATTGCGAAGGACGCAGATCAACGTGGCCGTGTCGAGGCATATCAAAGGCGCTCCAAGCAGCCGCCAACGACACAGTTCAGACCACGGATCACAGCTAAGATGTTAGGTGTTGATTTTATGGAGGGAGGAAAACCGGAGAACCCGGCGAAAAACCCTCGAAGCACAGGAGAGATCAACTACAACTCTACTCACATGAGACCAAGCCTGACAACGGGGTCATTCCCAAGCGGTCACCCATCCAAGTACTAACCCCGTCTAACCGGGCTTAACTTATTGGTGAGAGGCAGCGCGCTAATAGCACTCGCCACCCGTGCTATTGTGGATAACATGACAGTATTTAGATACCGATGGCTCTCATCCCTTGACGGGACTAGTTAGTAGAATTAACTGGGAAACTATGGTGTTGATTTTGCGGAGGGAGGAAAACCGGAGAACCCGGCGAAAAACCCTCGAGACACAGAAGAGAACCAACAACTCTACTCATTGAACGGCTAATGTGGTCACTCGTGCAAGTACTAACTCCATTTGACCGGGCTTAAAATATGTACTATTTACTGAATGAGTGGCCGTTCTGTATCGGGGTATACAGAGAAAATCAAAGCTAAAGTTTATGTAAATCAAGAGGAATCTATAGCACATATATAGACCCTAATTAAACATGGATTTTCTTTGTGTTTTCCTCATGAATTACTAATGATTTTAGAAATACATATACAGCTTACCGCGTTTAGCGTAATTTGTACCAATTCTTCAAATCTTAATTTCTTTTTCTAGCTGTGGGATATGGCGTGGTGATAATAGCAGGTGCTTTTCTTGTTAAATACGCTGGAACAATGGTTCTACAGGTACGTAACTATTAAACGAACTGACTATTCAATATTTACGAATGTGCGCTGCGATTCGGCTAGAGCAAAGTGAAAAGGTGGTAAGCTTCTGAAACTCAATACTGACGTTTTGAGCGAGAGAAAGAAAAAAAGAAAGGCCTCCCCTCGAAACGTCAGTATTTTGTTATCAAAACTATTCTCGGCAGTTTACCACCTTTTCACTTTGCTCTTTGTAAAACACTGCCTAAATCTATCTAATCTAAAATCTACGCAGCGCTCAACTTTTTTACACTGTATGGGACATACATTCCTGTAACGAGCAAATTAGAAATTCGTCTAAACTATTAAATAACATGAATACAGTCAATAGCAACTCAATTGCATGTTAATCTTTTTTGTAGCTCGCCTACAGCATATTTGGTATTATCGGAGGACCATTGCTTGGAATATTCTTTTTGGGAATAATGATACCAAGAGCCAATTATAAGGCAAGTATTGGCTTATTCATGAATGTCATTGTACCTATAAAAAGAATCTTAGGTAATTTCAACGTAAAAGTTCCGCAAAATCCTTTCTTAACGTTGGATCATAATTTTGCAAGATCGTATTGCGAACGAACAGAGAAAAGACGCTATTTATTTCTGCAATGAATATAATTAGGAGTACATTAGGCTAAACAACGTCAGTTAAGCGGTTAAAAGAGCACCAAAACGCTGGTGTGCTTTTTTTCTCAAAAATAGAAAATCCTGTTTTGTCGGAACACACCTGTCGAACCAGCCATGAGATTGCGTTGAATTATTAAAAAAATTATCACCACCAATCGACTGTATTATCAAAAACGTTGTCTGTAGGCTTTATGCATCAGGGTTCTGTATGAGTGTATAAATATGGGACTTGTCTTCACAACGATCACCCCCCTGATGAAGACACTAGATCGGAGTGTCGAAACGTTGGGTCATGGACAGCAACGAGTTTTAAGTAATATATCATACACGAGAAACCGTTTATTATCTGATTTGAAAAGAAAAAAAACACCGAGAGGGGTTTATAAATCAGATAATAAACGGCTTTCGAGTGTATGGTATAGCTTCTCAAACAAATCAGTATTTAAAGATAAATTTGAGGTAAAACTTGTCTTAATTTATGGGCGTTTATTACCACATTTCACAACAACGTCTCGGTAACTGATTCCATTATGTTTTCCTCATGAATTATTAATGAGTTTGACAAGTTATGTTCAAAAACTTTTAAGCCAGAGTAGCGTTAAACTATGTCTGATTCTTCACCTGGCTGCGTTTGGAATTTATTTGTATACTACAAAAAAAAACAAGATTACATTAATCATACAACAGCTACTGTAATGCGTCGAGTCCATATTAAAACGGTGAATATTTGTAGGGTGCGTACATTGGAGCAGCCGTTGGATTTCTCTTGACTCTTTGGATTGCTATTGGTGCGATGATGTACCCTCCTGATAAAATGGCTGGTACAGTCTCAATCAAAGAATGTTCCATGTACAACAAAACCACCCCTGTCAACGGAACCATCGATGGAATAATTTACAAAACTTTTATTGAACACAGGTGAATAGGCCATTGCATTGCATTGCATTGCATTGCATTACATTGCATTGCATTGCATTGCATTGCATTGCATTGCATTACATTACACTGCATTACATTGCATTGCATTACATTATATTACATTGCATTACATTACATTACATTGCATTACATTGCATTGCATTGCATTGCATTACATACATACATTGCATTACATTACATTACATTACATTACATTACATTACATTACATTACATTACATCAATCAATCAATCAAGTTTATTTGCACAATATTAAATCTACATTACAATTACAATTAACATTAAAGAAATTAACAATATATATTTACAACATTTACCGGCAATAACATTAAAGAAATCGTGCGCAGTAGACGAAGTAGCACTAGGCTTTCGAGTTATCTACTGCCTACGATAAATTACATTAATATAGATCGAATAGAGTACAGACGTAAAAAGTGAATTAATTTAAGGTTTACTGTTGATTTTGTAAAAGATTCATTTTGTAAAATTGATTAAATTTCCTATAAGTGGTGAGTTTCTTCAGGCTAATGTCAATTAATTCCCAAATTTTGGATGAAATAAATCTAAATGTATGTATTCCATAGTTTGTTCGAACTTTGGGTCTACTAAAATTCTGTTTAGCAGCGAATCGAGTATTGTAGTTATGGCATTCAGAAGCTATTTCAATGCAATTCGAAAAAATAGTTGGCACAGTTTCTTTTTCGTTAATTATTTTGAAAGTAAAACTGGCTATTTTTAACTTAAATACATTATCGAGCTTGAGTATCCTCAATAGATTATAATAAGGTGTAGCATCTTCTCTTTTATGAGCAAAAAATATATTACGAATACATTTGTTTTGACAAGTTCGAGTTTTTGTTAATCGTGTATTATATGTATTACCCCAACTCATAAGGCCATAATTAATATATGGATAAATCAAAGCATAGTAAAGTTGCTGCAGCATTTTTAAATCAAGGTAATGTCTTAATTTACTAATAATTCCAGTGTTTTGGGCTATTTTGCAATTTACATGTTTGATTTGCTGATTCCAACTGATATGTTTATCAATATATATGCCTAAATATTTAATATAATCTTTCTGTTGAATATTATGGATTTGTATAGATGGCACACGTTTTTTTTTACATTACGTTGCATTGCATTGCATTGCATTGCATTACATTACATTACATTGTTTTCCCTTCCACTCCGCTCTACTTCACTCTTGAAATAAATTCTAGTCCATTCATTTAATTTAATTAGCCCCCGTTACAATGTAAAAACATTTTGTTATTCTCGGGATTAACAGAAAATGTTTCGTAAATACTTAAATATATTCTTTCTTTTCCAGCAATCCATTGGCGAAGCTCTACAGCTTGTCCTATCTATGGTACAGTGCCACTGCTATTGCTACCACCTTTGTTATTGGAGCTTTGTTCAGTGTTATTTTAGGTAAGTCATCATCCGTGTTTCAGATTAGTATTATAGTAGTACGAGATACTATTTACTTTACTACTATATAACTTGATTTCACTGCCCTCCAATCTACTAGATTCACTTCGTTTAATTTTATTCCGCTCCGCTCCACTCCGCTCCACTCCGCTCCACTCCGCTCCACTCCGCTCCACTCCGCTCCACTCCACTCCACTCCACCCCACTCCACTCCACTCCACTCCACTCCACTCCACTCCACTCCACTCTACTCTACTCTACTCTGCTGCACTCTACTCTACTCTACTCTACTCTACTCTACTCTACTCCACTCCACTCCACTCCACTCCACTCCACTCCACTCCACTCCACTCCACTCCACCCCACCCCACTCCACTCCACTCCACTCCACTCCACTCTACTCTACTCTACTCTACTCTACTCTACTCTACTCTACTCTACTCTACTCTACTCTACTCTACTCTACTCTACTCTACTCTACTATGTTTTACTTTATTGCACTCCACTCCACTCTACTTTTCCTCCACTACACTCAAACTCCTACCTCTTTCCTTGAATGGAAAATGACAATGACGATGACGACGATGATATCATGATGATATGAAATGTTTTCTAGTACTATTAATACATTTTGTATATAATTTTCTACGTTAAGAAACGGAGAATGATCGTATGTTTCGTCCAAACTCCAAGCTTCTGTTTGATATTCCTGGTTTCTTCAAATCTTTACTTCCTGGTAAGAAACAAAGTTGGGTCGTCGAAAATGAAGGTTCACCAACTCATCTTACTCATAATCATGATGAGAAACAGGTAAGATTTGTTTGTTTGTTTGTTTGTTTGTTTGTCTGTCTGTTTGTTTGTTTGTTTGTTTGTTTGTTTGTTTGTTTGTTTGTCTGTCTGTCTGTCTGTCTGTCTGTCTGTCTGTTTATTTGTTTGTTTGTTTGTTTGTTTGTTTGTTTGTTTGTTTGTTTGTTTGTTTGTTTGTTTGTTTGTTTGTTTGTTTGTCTGTCTGTCTGTCTGTCTGTCTGTCTGTTTGTTTGTTTGTTTGTTTGTTTGTTTGTTTGTTTGTTTGTTTGTTTGTTTGTTTGTTTGTTTGTTTGTTTGTTTGTTTGTTTGTCTGTCTGTCTGTCTGTCTGTTTGTTTGTCTGTCTGTTTGTTTGTTTGTTTGTTTGTTTGTCTGTCTGTTTGCTTGCTTGCTTGCTTGTTTGTCTGTCTGTCTGTCTGTTTGTCTGTTTGTTTGTTTCATTGTTTGTTTGTTTCTTTCTTTCTTTGTTTCTTTCTCTGTTTGTTTGTTTGTTTGTCTGTCTGTCTGTCTGTCTGTCTGTCTGTCTGTCTGTCTGTCTGTCTGTCTGTGTTTGTTTGTTTGTTTGTAGTCGTCACTAGAATATATTAAAAAATATTGATCTGGCTATGTCCATGTTCATGTCCACGCCTTTTCCATGTCATGTCCTTGATCATGTCTACGTCTATTTCTCAATCCAATGCCATGAGTAATGAGTAATGAGTAATAATTTATTTAACGTCGTAAACACAGGATGTGGTCGCCCAATCATCCGAGCCAGAGGCTCATGTTAAAAGTGCACGACATAAACTAAGACCTAACGTGTTGATGTTACGGAGGGGGGAAAACCGCAGAACCCTGCGAAAAACCCTCGGAGCACAGGAGAGACCAACTAAACTCTACTCGCATGAAATTCAAGTTCGAGACCCATCCAAGTACTAACCCCGTCCAACTGGGCTTAACAACAGCGGTGAGATGCAGCGCGCTAACAGCACACGCCACCCGTGCATGTCCATGTCCATGTCCATGTCCACGTCCATGTCATAGCAGTAACTCTGACAATATTAATAGTATTTTCTGTACCTAATTTGCTCTGTTATTGTCTATAGGAGCCCAAGGATAAGAATGTAATTCCACTGGATGAACTCCGTGGTTCGAAACGTCTTGTGAAGATCGAACACTGTTCCTGCGAGACTAATTACGACAAATGTAATGTTCATGGCTAAACTCCAGGCATCATGTGATCATCAACCTTTATAGAGACTTAGGACTTAGACTTGTAGGAAAATCCTAACGACTATATTCAGATTAATTATGTAGAAGCAAAAACATCGTAGTTATATATGACTGGGAGAAACAGATCCATACACTTGGCCTACAAAACAGCACACAGCAAAACACAACACAGCACAGAACAGCGGCACAACACAATACAACGCAACACAGCACAGCGCACAGCCAGTGGCGTAGCGAAGGTGGGGGGGGAGGGTGGGGGGGCGAGGGGGACGGGGGACAATCGCCTCCCCCAATGGTCTCCAAGACCATTTTCGTGAAAAGTATAAATCCGTGGAGAAACTTGTAAGGGGGGGGGGGGGGGGGGGGGGGAGGGAGGGTACAGTTGTTTTAAGTCCAAGTGAGTAGATAGTGATGTATTATATATATAGCAGGCATGCATATGCTATAAATTACAAAATGCCTATACAAAATGCCTATACAAAATGCCTATACAAAATGCCTATACAAAATGCCTATACAAAATGCCTATACAAAATGCCTATACAAAATGCCTATTCAAAATGCCTCCAACCTGTTTTTACATTTTACGACTTGTTTCATTCTACGTTCTGGTTTGATTTCAACAAAATTATGTAATTTATGGTTTTCAGATTACTCTTAAATACTAGCCTCAAAATGCAGGAAATAGTGTTTCAGAGACCCTAGAAATCCAAAATTTTAGATCCTAGGAGATCGAGGTTTTTTAGAGGACGTTGTCGTTGAGGTTGACGTTGTAGCTCTTAAAGTCCCTGATTACATGCTCAAAACTCAAAATTTGAGTAAGAAGTTTCGACTTATAGTTTAGCGAAGAAGTCGAATTTTAAATGCAAAATAATGGCGGAAAACTCGCGTTACCAACTTCAAGCTGAAAACACTACAAACAAACACCGCTGCCAAACGTTTGCGCATGCGTGAATTCGCGAGAGTAAACATTGCAAGAGAAGTGGGAACTAGCCATAGCAACAACAACCAGACAGTGAAGACTAAGTAAGACTCGACTATTCATTTGTGTTTTAAAAAAAGGGTAAAGAAAATTACGAAGGGGTAATTTCAGAATATGTTACAATATTGACAAGGAAGCCATCCACAAATTACATACCTTATGCAAAAAGTTTGGCAGCGGTGTTCTGCTAACATAGAAAATGTATTGCAAATGCTGCAATCTGATTGGCAAGTAGGAAACTGGGCACCAGGACCCGCGCGGTGAAGCAGGAAAAAACAACATGGCGGCGCCGATGACTCGTAGAGTGGGAGATGTGTTTTACTTTGGTTTTCACACAGAAACAATGGTTATCCTTCGGGGTTTTTTAAATAATCCCGAAGAACTAAGGTACACAAGTTAGTTTTTACTAAAACAATCCAATTATTCACTCTCAATTTCTATAAAACACTAGAAATCTCGTACAAATTTCGAGCTCATAATTTAATGGTATTTAAAAAGTAGACTAAAGTAGTGGGCAGCGTGGGCAGTGTTGAAACAACAGTTGAAATATAGTAAGGTTAGATATACTGCCGAAACGTAGTAGTCTAACGTTTCGAGCGAAGTCATTCTCTCTGACGAAGGGCCTTCGCTCGAAACGTTAGACTCCTACGTTCTCTGTTTCGGCAGTATATCTAACCTTACTATATTTCGACTGTAAGACAAAGATTAGTCTTATCTGAAGACAAATTTGTAATTCATTCGAAATATCTCGATTTTATAGTAGTTTTATCTTGTGATTGACTCAAATCTTGAATTTTCAGAATGTCATTGTTTAATATTCGTTTAATAACAAAATAGATTTTATTTTAGATTGTTAAATACTGCTTTTGCTGCCACGCAACATTCCTACATTTTTATACTAAAAGGGTTTTATTCTAATATTTTAATAAATAGTCATTGTTCTATTGTTATTTGTATCTGAAAAAGAAAATTGAAATTATCGCCTTAACCTAACTGTTTTGTGACCTTACATGAAGTAGTAAGGCGAGGTGGTGGCGTTGGTCAAGATGATCGCAGGCGTAGAGTGCGAGTGGGATATTCCTGGAGGTGTAGCTAGTGGAAGTAGTGCGCCTTACAAATTAAAAATGACATTGATATTAACAGAAGTGATTGCGTATAGTTTTTATATGCAGTGCTCTGTGACAGTGGTGTAGTGCCAGCCTGGCTAAGCTAGGGTCTTGGGTTGGAGGGGGTGACAACCTTGAGCTGCTAGGGGGTCTGAGGGCATGCTCCCCCAGAAAATTGTGGATTTCTAGGGTCTCTGAAACACAATTTCCTGCATTTTGAGGCAAGTATTTAAGAGTAATCTGAAAGCCATAAATTACATAATTTTGTTGAAATCAAACCAGAACATAGAATGATATATACATCAGAATATCTTTAGAGTTATTTCTAAACAAGTCATAAATGTAACAAGAAGTTGGAGGCATTTTATATAGACCCTTAGTATTGTAATTTATAGCATAGGCATGCCTGCTATATATATATTCAAACAAACAAAGTGTTGTTCGCGAAATGTCGAAAAGTGCTCAATACCGTAAAGATAGAGCGAATATACTATAAGTGGGCTTACCTCAAATGTTGATGGTCGCTACTGTCAGTTTCACGCTGGGCGATCTTCAGATCTTCCCACGAAGGCCGAAATCATGTTTTCGCAAACACGATTTGAATTTACAACCCGAAACACATGAACAAACGCAAGTTGTAAAATAAAAAGTTGACCAAAATCATATTAGTCGGAAGCAAAAAAGGCGAACTTTATCGCGTATACTGAGTTTCGATTTTATCGTATAGACTGTAGTGTGAGAAGACTGAGTCGGTTACTGTAGTGTGAGAAGACTGAGTGTTACTGTAGTAGTGTGAGAAGACTGATTTCTTCTCCCAGCGATTTTTTTCACCAAGACAAATTGCGTATTTACAAAATGAGAAACAACAGCTGTATCAAACGAAATACTTTTAGGGCTTCTAAAATTTAGTCTGTAGAAGTATCTAGATGACCCATTTTCAGCATTCCAGCAATAAATTAAATTGATTAAATTAATGTTAAAAAGTTGTCAGGCGAAAAACATTCACTTTGAAGTGGTTTCTATTTCCGAAATCCAATTAATTGAAAGTAGATTTTTATGTAATAGATAAAGCATGAGCAGCAATCTGTATCTGATTTACAAGGCGAGCTGCAAGCGAGCCGTAGTAAATCAGATACAGATCGACTGCGAAATCGTACTTATCAAATGGACGCATCTAAATAGTCATGTTTTCAAACTATTTTTCAAGTTGGAGTGATTTTAGCTAAGTATAAATTGAGGAGAAAGTTTATGTAAATCAGGACGAATCTGTATGCGATTTACAGATATTGATTAAATATTCATTTCTTTTGAATTTTCTTCATGAATTTTTAATGAATTTGATAATATGATTTGTCTAATAAATCCTGTTATGGCCTTGGAAGTGGTCTTTCTATGTTAAAGTGACGAAAACTAACAACCTGATTGCAACTATTTCACTGGCACTGCGTTATTTTAGCTCAAAAGTCAAAATTGTTTTATAAAAGCTATATATTGTAATTCCATGAGCTAGCAGTGTTTTAGATAGAGCAAAGTGAAAAGGTGGTAAACTGCTGAGAATAGTTTTGATAACGAAATACTGACGTTTCAAACAGAGCCCTTCGTCAGAGTAATTTGTAAGTGCAGCTGATACTGGCGAAAACGAAAAACGCTAGTCATGATGGACAAATTGCAGACTACAAGATGAAAGACAACAGCTGTGGAGTGGAATGAATGCTTTTAAGGCTTCTAAAATTTAGTCTGTAGAAGAATCTAGATGATCCATTTTCAAGCCTTCCAGACTTCCAGCAATAAATTAATAAATTGGTATTAAAAATTCAGAATTGCCTGCGTCACAGACTAGTGGTGTGCGTCGGATCGGATTGACCCCTTGTAATCCGAGGGTTTGCCAAACCTGTCAATCCGAATCCCGATCGGAAGACAAAAAATCGTAGTCCGATCCGATCCGAAAACAGCTGCTCAAATCCGATCCGGTCCGAGAAAATTAAAACACCGAATATATGTTGCAACAGTTGCGCAAACTTTCAGAAAAGAAAACCAATGAACAAATAAAATTTAAGAAAACTACTATACAATAATAATCTTATATATGTAATAATAGCCTTTATATATTATTGTGCAACGTGCATACAACCAGTGAATTTGTTAATTTTGTGACAAAAACAATGACAAAAGTGAATCTGATGCGGGTAAAAAAGTGCAAAATCCGATTCGATCCGATCTGGGGGGAAAAGAACAAAATCCGATCCGATCCGAGAAAAGAAGAACAAAATCCGATCCGATCCGAACGATAAAAGTTTAGTCCGAATGCGATCCGAATCCGATCGGATGGGATCGGATCGGATTCGGATTCGGATCGGATTCACACACCTCTATCACAGACGCTCGCGGGCGGAAAGGAAACGTAGCCTAAAAATTAAAGGTGCCATCCAGTCCCGTTCTGCGCATGCACGAAACTAATGTTTACATCTTGTCTGTCATTAGCCTGCGAGCAGGCTCTCTCAACCCACATTTCACAGCAACACGGAGGGCCTGCCCGCAGGCTAGTCTGTCATCTCAAAACAAGCGCGCCATTTTGAAATTAAATTAATAAACAGAATAACAATAATGAAATCTCTTTACATCCTGCATGCTAACAGTGAAGTTTTCTAACTTTCACTTTCATTATTACGATATAAACAAACTTATTAAAAAAAAAATTAAAAAAACGCGCTCGACCGCACGGATATTTTTTTTGCTTCTACTGATGCTAAACCGGGAATTTTTTTATGGCCTTAACAAAAAAATATACTGCATGGCATACTTCCTACAGTGTCTTGTTGGCGAGACTCGCGAAACGGAGATGGCGGATCATGCGCAGAAAGGACTGAAGAGCACCTTGAATCAATTTTTTTTGTAACATATACGTTATGTATCTCAACTGTTTTTGGAACTTCAGCTAGTCACCTTAATTAGCGAACTGATTTGTAATATTTATTTGTAAGACTAGATAGTAGGTCAGTAGGAGGCTTCTAGCCCTAAATTTGTGGCATACGTAGTGTACGTGTATATGTATGTGTATTGTATGAATGTGCGTATGTATATGCCTTTGTATAAATACGCACATGTTTCTAATTTTGTCCATATTATATGGGCAAATTATCTAAATAAACTTGATGACCAAATGTCGAAGGCATTGTTATTAATATCTCAATAGTTTAGAGTAACACACAAGACATCATGCAGACATCTGAAACTAAATAAAATACGTATAATTTGAAACTAACAGAGATGAATAACAAATAGAATTAACACTAACTCTAAATATATCTAGCTTAATCTATTCTATAGCTATTTGAAATACAAGTCGTGAAGTCGATCGTTACCACGTTTGTATATAAATAACTGAGCGGAAGTATAAATGGATTACTACGTGTCTTCAACGTTATGAAGGATGACTCAACCGACTGTTGAAGTTTATATCGCGTGGGGGAAAATTCTATTTTGAAAGGTTAGTTTAGTGTATAATATATAATTCTTTGGCTTTTATGTTCGTTTGGCATGTTAAGCTGATTACGTGTACGCTGTGATTAAAATATCGCGCGTAACATTTTAATTGTACAAATTGAGCAACTTTCTACTTCGTTCTACACAAAAGGCCATACGACAAGACGGAACAAATTTGTACTGCGCACGACGTTGTTCCTACATTGCAGTTCATATCCGACGCAATGCCGATGCATCAACCTCTTAAGTCGGTCGAATATATTCGCACGAATGGAATTTTTCTTTTGTCTTATGCAGAGCTCTCGGTTGAAACGAATTAGAAATCTATTCAATTTTTACAATAGAAATGTCGATTTGCGCGCGAAAGAATTCACAAGTGTAAAACCAGCTTTAAGGCAGTTTTCCATACGCGCGCTTTCGTTTTGGAAGTTGAAAAGTTTCAACTTTCAAAGCCTGCTCCATGCACCCGCGCGGGCAAAGCTAGCTGCCAAAGCGCACGTAATATACAATGGACAACGGTCTTTATATGGAATAAAAGTAGCGTGCTGCGTAGGCAGTGTAGAAACAACAATCGAAATATAGTAAGGTTAGATATACTGCCGAAACAGAGAACGTAGGAATCTAACGTTTCGAGCGAAGGCCTTACGTTCTCTGTTCGGCAGTATATCTAACCTTACTATATTTCGATTGGTCTTTATATGTACAGGTTGCACTGCGCGGACTAAAAATCCAACTAACAGCGGTATAGCTTTATGCATGCGTCGCATTTTTTAATTGTGAGTGCTTCGTATGTTACGAATACCTAACGATTTTTCACCGCATATCGGTGAGTGTTTAGGAAATATTCTATTTTTAGATTATGAGTAAAGGCTTGTCAAAAATCACTGCCACTTTGCACCTAATCAGCAACTAAATTTAGATCAAAGGAATACATCTGCATGACGCCGAACTTGAATGGATCTAAATGAAATTCGACAATTCTAAATATAAAATTTGCTCATATAATACTGTACTCGATTACATGGCGGGCCGTGGGTTAAGTAATTTATACAATATGAGCGCGCGGCAGAGAGGTATGGAAATTTAATACAACTCGAGCCGTTGTAAAACCCCATACAGTCAGACGTGACATGTAGCTTCCTCACGGGCAGTCTGTGGAGTGTATTCGCACATCTAACTGTTCAGATTTAGAATAGAATTAAGGCCACATAAAGAAAATTCCTTGTTTAGCGTCCACCTATTTCAATTTTTACAGGTCGGGAGGGAGTTTATTATTTTTTTTGTAAGTTTTTTTCCCTTTTTGCCCGACAAGGGCACCGCTCTCATCTGTACTACAGGGTCAGTGCCGGATGTAGGACAGGGCGGACTGGGCGGTCCGCCCAGGGCCCCCCACAAAATAATGTTTAAGGGGGGGCCTCCACAAAAATGTCTTGAAAGTTGAAAAAATAGGTGTTGAAATTAATGAAAAAAATCTTGAGAGCCCAAAATATGGGTCAAAAACAAGACAAAAGATATATGGATGATATATAGATATATAGATTATATATATGATATATAGAGGGTTGTGTCCCATGTAATATATATACTGAATATTACTTACGTATCTTTAATCCGTTCTTATAATTGTTTAACTTACTCCCGTATCAAATTTACACTGCGCCTTCAACCGTCGTTGCCTTCGCAAGTTAACAAAAAATACAGCAAGATGCGCTTTTTGGCCTAAGGCCATATACTGCATTCTTTGCGAATTTTATTCATCTACATTGTATAACCCCAGTCCAATTACCTACATCTTATTCAAAAAAATATGACTATGTAATTTAGCATACATTCAGAAATAGAATTGATATATTGTGCTGGTCAGTGACCGCCCAGGGGCCTCCACAGTCCTAAATTCGGCGCTGTACAGGGTGTTTCTACAGCCGTAGTATAGACGAGAGCAGCGTACTACAGCCTTCCTTGGCCACACAGCATATCACAAATGCCATTGGTGGTCTAACAAAGACGTATTTCTTTTCACTCACTCATGTTTTATTAAACAGAAAACGAGTCGAGGTTTATAATAACTTAATGCGCAGGCGTGGAACATGTAAGGGTCTGGGTACGAGAATAAGTCCGAGATCTGAACCCATCCAGGGCATGAGGTATCATCGGTTACAAAATATGAAGCTTAACCATCTAATATAACCATCCCACATGCGGGATGTTAATCTTGAACACATAAAGCTAAAAATCCTAGAGGGGTGTTGTGGTCGGGGTCTGAGAGGAGGCACATTTTTCCGGAGGGTTGTGGTTAGGTTTAGGGTTTCCGGGGGGCGTGATTACCGGGGGGTGGTATGGGGGTGAGGATTCGTTTTAAAAGGTTGTCCAATCAGATGGTGGTTTTAATGTTGGTTAAGCTTCATAATTTGAAGGTAATGATACCTCAGGGCATGAAGTAAAGCGCAAATCACCATTTTTAATACTACAGGTAAAACGCTTACTAAAGTCAGTACGTTGTACGAACATGTTGTTTATTGGCAGATAAAAAATTAAACATAAGTTTAATTTTATTTATCAACAATCTTTAAGATATAAGCTGTAAATGTATGTTATTTATGTAAATTAAAGGCACAGAATCAGGTATTAAATTACCGCTTAATTTTAATAGTTTTGCACGAGACAAAAATTATATTTGTGTGCAAAGGAAAGGAATACTATTCTTAAAACATTAAAGAGTAAGTCATTAGTGCATTTTCTTACGGACTGTTTAGCCCAAGTTTTGACGTGTGTTATATTCACGATAATGTTAATCATGTGAACTTGAATTTGTCCACGAAGTTTTCCAAGTTTGCGTCATGGTGGCACTGTGCCTTTAAAATGATTTAAAATTATCTCCGCCAGGACGTTATGTTTTTACCCCTTTCTGTTTGTCTGTCTGTCTGTCTGTTTGTTTGTTTGTTTGTTTGTTTGTTTGTTTGTTTGTTTGTTTGTTTGTTTGTTTGTTTGTTTGTTCGTTCGTTCGTTCGTTCGTTCGTTCGTTCGTTCGTTCGTTCGCTCGCTCGCTCGCTCGCTCGCTCGTTCGTTCGTTCGTTCGTTCGTTCGTTCGTTCGTTCGTTCGTTCGTTCGTTTGTTTGTTTGTTTGTTTGTTTGTTTGTTTGTTTGTTTGTTTGTCTGTCGCCAGAATATCTCAAAAACAATTGCACCGATTTTCATGAAAGTTTGTAGAAGGGTTGGCCATAGACCAACGACTAATCCGTTAAATTTTGGTTGAATTTAGTCAAAATTTGGATGAGAAATTAATAAAAAATCTGAGCGCAAGATTCTCCGTGTAGAAGCAATGCTTGAATGCGCTCATTATCTTTATTTTATGCAAATATTTTTATATAATTTTGGTACGAGTGCAATTAAGCATTTTATTCATACATGCATGTGTTTGTCTCGTGAGCTAGCCTGGTCAGCAGGATGGCTACTAGTTTTCTTTTTAAACATCCGTCTAATAATAACCCGCTGGCGGAGGTATATTTTCTATCTAGTCTCGTGTTAAATTATTAGTCTAGTTATTAATAGAAACAGGTGTATATATTCGTGTGTGGAGTTGCCGCCGCATTGCGCTGCACCTCTTGCTAAAAATAGCTATTACTTTGCGCGCAAAGACAGCAATTACCAGACGATTTATACTTTGATGTAGGGCGTTCCTTCGAACTTAACGAAACATAACTTTACCAAAATGTTAAGTATACTATAGTTAAGTAGAATTATAAATTGCAAAGCAATTTAAATTAACATTTTTAATTGTCTTGAATAATCTAACCCGACGACTATATATACACTGGGACAGAGAAGTCATGTAGGATTTAGGATAATCCTCAATTCTAAAATTTGAGTTAGAGGACATCGGTTTTCAAATTAGGATTGAGAGGGCCCTCGATCAGACAGCCTACCCAGGCAGTAATGATTTAACAAGTCATGTCGGACAAAAACGGCGGCCTTTATTATTTTTAAACCCTGTTTAAGAGTTTAACGCCAGGTGATTTTAACTCTTCAAAGGGAGAACCTTCCGACAATTTAAACAGCAATTGGTTTTCGTTAACAAGTCAATGAAGTCATTAACCCATTCATGAGTTGGCAAAAAAAGATCCTAAAATTATTTTAGAGCAAACTGAAAAGGCGGTAAACTTCCGAAATTTTAATTAAGCTGATATTTCGAGCGTTGACTTTCATATCCGAGTCAAGTGGCGACATTATTAGTTTTACTCAGCCTAATGCCAGATTTTATATCATTACTCTCTTTCTGTCTATTAACGCCAGAAGAACCCACAGACAGCCTAGTAAGCAAGAATTTAGCAAGTTCCCATATTCCTGTTTGCGTCGGTAAAAATGTCCTTTTTCAAATATTATTTCACTCCGTCTGACGACAGATTGTTCTACTCTGTCTATTACCGCCTGAGAAGAACCCACAGACAGCCTGGTAAGCAACAATTTATCAAGTTCCCATATTCCTGTTTGCGTCGGTAAAAATGTCCTTTTTCAAATATTATTTCACTCCGTCTGACGACAGATTGTTCTACTCTGTCCATTAACGCCTGAGAAGAACCCTCAGACAGTCACTCTAGGTATGTAGGAATGGGTTAACAAGTCCTTAACACATTCCTGTATGCGCAAGGCTATAGCCGGCCAAAACGGTGCGTGCTCTATTATTTTACTCTGTCTGACGCCAGATTGTTCTACTCTGTCCATTAACACCAGAGAAGAACCCTCAGGCATCATAGGGAGCAATGAAATAAAAGTAGTGTGCTGCGCAGGCAGTGTTGAAATACAAATCAAAATATAGTATGGTTTGATTACTGCCGACTGAATTATTGAACGTATAGTCTCTAACGTTTCGAGCGAATGCCCTTCAGGTAGAGAAACGTAAAGAGAAGTCCTTACTGTCACTCCAGCGCATGCTATAAGCCGGGCCAGCCGACCAAAATTATTCTATTAGCTTTGCCATAGACTTGGCTAAATACATGTATAGTATCACAAAATATACTAAAACGAGGACCATTCAAACACAAAAAAAAACATACATGGTTACAACACATTCAGGGTTACCGCAGCAGCGCGATGGCCAATGACTGTGGGCCCAAAATATATATTTAAAGTCAAGAAATTCTAATAAAACTTACACAACAATATTGTAACATACAATATGGACATAAATACTAAAAACAGCAAGTAATGCATGCTTCGGGTAAGACTGCGAGAATTGTAGTTACAATTTGGACATATAGTTTTGAAAGAACGTGGATCGTCAGGGCATATTGGCAAGGTTAAGTATTCACAAGAGCAGTAAAGTACTACTGTAGCTGAGCATCATGGATCTAAATGAGGCCAGTTCTAGTGTATTTAAATTACTACTAGTCAAGGTTAAGTATTCACAAGAGCAGTAAAGTATAGTAGCTGAGCATCAGGGATCTAAATGAGGCCAGTTCTAGTGTATTTAAATTACTACTAATCATTCGACCTTCAGCCTCCAAACTTGACCTGTAGCTCAGTTGTTAGAGCATCGGACTAGTAAACCGAAGGTCGCGTATTCGAATCCCAGCCGGGCCAAGTAGAGTTTTCTCTACTTGTCCGGTATGGTTCATCACTCGGAGTAACACCTCGTTGATTATTCTCCACCCGTGTTCACTGTCGCACAATAATCATTCGAATACGGCCATTTTAATTTTCTTTATCCTTACCCGAATTAAAGGAAGCACCCTGCGGAGATGATTAAACCCTAGACGATTTTACTCGTCAACTGAAGGCTCAGCCCAGGAAGCAATAATAACAAGTCATTAGCGCAAATTCCTTGCCTACCCGTATTAACACCAGATGGTTTTACTCGTGAATTTAATGGGAAGCTTTATAACCTTATTTGAGCCAATTGGACATACTTTCAATTATAGTTTTACATATTCTGGGGCAAATTTATATTGTAGTTTCGAAAAACAAAAAAATCGTTCTTGACTATAATCGATCGAAGTGTATATTTCAAACGTTTTTAGCAGCTTTTTGCCATTTAAAATGAGTCAGTATTTCAGTTTAAATTTGAAGTTTCCCAATTCCAAAAAAATTAAATTTATTGTACCTGATTTTCATAAAACTTTCCAGTTCTACGGCGGATTTTGACTGATGGCATTTTCTAACCTCGTATCCAGTTGTACCCAGGCTCTTCTTTGCCCACTAAATAAAGATGGCGGCCAAGATTCGGAGTAGCGGAGGACAATTCGTTCTAAAATTTGAAGCTAATTATTCTTTAATATTCTTAAGTAAAGTGCCTCCAGGAAAACTAGAAGATTCTTAATGCTTTGAGTAAACTTTTTTAAGTATATAGTGGTAGACGAAGTCGAAGCGTTCTTAAATAACCAAATATAATAATTACAAAGCCGAAATCAGTTGAGTTGAACATATTTTCATGTATATCAATAACTATATACTTGACCTTCGGAAGAAATTTGATAGTTTTTGAAAATTGCACAAATCGAAACTATGCTATTACCTATACGTATAGCCACGGCTTGAGATTTTTTTAAATTTATTTTTAATAACAATAACAGTTAGGGGACTTGATGGCGTGAGCATGACAACCTTATTGAAATTGCCGCAAGCTTAAAAACCTCCTACTGTATTCAAGTTTAGGATTAATACAGCTTGAAATAATAATTGAACTGCCTGTACTGCTTATACAACAAAACCACAATACGATAGAATGCCCGTCTATTATTACTCATTTTAAAAGAAAATATCAAGGTTTACCGTGAAAATATGCATCGCAAATTCCGAGCAAAACAAAGTTGTATTTTGCGATGCCAATTTTTTTTTGAAACAACACAGAAAATATCAAAACAAAGATCAACAACGTTTACCTCGAAGACTCGATTGTGGCTTAGGCAGGTTTGTTGTCATCTGAATATGAGAACATGAAGAATTCGAAAAGTTCACTTAGAAAAGAATTAGAAAAGTTCAACTTAAAAACCTCAATAAAACAAGCATACTCACGCCATTCGTGAGATCACAATTTTTAACTAGGTTTCAACCTGATTTTTCTAACTGAGTCGGGTTTTTTTTCTGAGTCAACAGATCGGAAGCTCAACATTAAATAATAAAGTGGTGTTACCACAAATTTTCGCTTTATATACAGTTTCAAATATTGCCGATGTTTATGGAATGCAAGGTAAGAATAGTCACTTCAAGAGCTGAAAGATGGAATGTTCTATTCAGCCGAGTTGAGTGAAACCGCATGTCATCTTTTGTTCGAAAGAAAATATTCTTCTTACCATTAGAGCACAAATGAAACTATTCGTTATTTGTTTTATGTAACAGATTTATATAATTGATTTGGTAAAGTTTTAGAACGTGTGATCAGGTTTTAAATTGGTTTTAATGCGGACTCACTGAGGCGTGTTTAGCCAGCTTTGCATGTGTCACTCGTGTTTGAATCTACCTCACACGGTAAACATGAACCTCCTTTGATATTAACAAAGTCAAATTTCAGAAGCGTTTTTGGCCCTAACCTGCGCAAAGACGTTTGGACTTGAGCGAGAGGGCCCTCTCTCCCAAAGCGAAACGCCTGCCACACACTGGCTATATTTTTACCCTTATTTTCAGTGCGTATACGGAGTTGATTGTTGCGTCATCTCCGTAAATGCCAAACTGACCGACACCTTGAACGTGTCGGGATGTTATGAATTAGGAAAAGTGTTTCTCACGGTGTATAATAGATCATACTGATAACAGAAAAATGTAGGTTATTGTCTACACTACCCTTTATCAATACCATCGCGTTTCAGGCCCTTGGCTGTTTTAAACGGATTAGATTTTTTGATGAAAAATGAGCATTACTCTAGAATCGGTGTTGTGTTGTTTCTAGTTTTTAACACGAGCTTATTGGTAAATGGTCCTAATTGACTGAATTATGAACCCTATACGGAACCAATTATGACACAACTGCTTCGTCTCAAATGCATTTAGAGCATGGCGCTAAACAGTGTGAAGCTAACAGCATGGTGCATTCTCGATTTCAACGATTCCAATTTACCTTGCAGCTGTTTCGAAGATACCCTCCCAAGGTTACATATTTTGTAACGTGTCAAGGCATATTATACCCTCCAGAGATTCCTATCGACATTATTTTAAACAAAAACAATGCCGAGGCTATTTTTCGTATTTTAGAATCCGATTAGTGTTCCAAAATGTAGTCTGAAACATTTGCAACTTGTAATTTACATTCTAATTGGATGTTCAGTGTATAATGAGATTGAAGTAACATAATCATTGTTATAATATTTGAAAGGCATCCAAAAAAACACTATTTATTTGGAAAGATGTAGTAATTATCTTCGTATGGTTTCCAGTAAGGGTAATAATTTGAAATGACACCTTGTGGTTGTAATTTTGACTTTTTAATGCAGCTATAAGTACTTGTGGTAAGATGCACGTTTGCCAATTAGGCCAACCGCCCATCACAAGAGTTCCCCAAAAAGATTACAGAGTAGCTACATATGGATTCAATAACATATTGGAAATTTGTTATGGGTGCCTCCGTTAGCAACCTCTTGGCCTACTAAACGATTGTCTATAATTATTTCGCTTTTGAAAACAATATCAAATAGTACAGCGGGAGAAAAACGACATTGGGTAATCCTAATGCATCTCTGTCAGACTCTGATATTAAAAACGTTAGTAAGTCTGTTAAAGCATTCCTTAAGTATAAAGTTACAGATCTCTATGCTTGACACCTGATAAATACCGCAGTGGTAGGGATAAACACTTCTAGTGTTCTTACAGAAGAGGGGTGAGATAGTTCATCGAACACAAGAAAATAAGGAGTTAAGGAATTCCGCTGAAATCAAAAACACCGTCCATTCAATTCAGGAAAGATAAGGTAGACTCTTTAATTTTCTTTAATCGAGTTATTATTTATGAAATCTTTCGTACGCGTGTAATCAGTTCTGCGTAGATTAAATTGATCGAAGCGAGATGGAAACGAATGTTGACATGGGTACAATTACTGAACGATTTAGAGAATGTTTTTTGCGATTGACGAATGGGAAAATCGTGCTCGGTTTTCTATCTTCTGAGCTCTTCGGCGTTCACTGGAGGACAGAATGGTGCAATTATCTCGCAAAGTTATGGTAAACTCGAGAAACTTTTAAATAAAAAGACTTTGACGTATCAAATTTACCTCACAGTGATTCCCTTCCTCAGGAATATCGACAATAACAAAGTTTGGTGGTCAATAAAAGCATTGTATACAGTCAGTGAATTATCTTCTCTATGACAATGCTGAATATAGAAGTTGGCACGAGTGTCAGAAATTAATTCACATTGGTCGGGATTATCCACTGAATGTCGCCTTGCCATAAATATAGCCGGAAACTATAGTATATATATAAAGCTTTACGTTATAGTTAAGTTAGATTTGTTTACGTTAGAGTTCTCGTTTTTCAGAAAGTAATAGTGGGGAACGTTCTATAATTACTGTGACTTTACAATGGATGTACTGCCATTATTGATATAGATAGATAACTTTATTTAAGTGCAATATCTCATTCTGTGACACAGCTGGTAGGCTAATGGATATTTACAATTAGGCTCCCTGCATACGTAACACTTACAATATATACAAGAAACTCAACTATATTAAACGAAATAACAATATAAACTAATGCCAATAAAAGTATATATGACTATATACTCAAATCCTTATTATTGATACACGTATAGCATACCAATACAACAGCTACATCCGCAAAACTTAAGTCAAGAAGCTAACGTTAGCATAACTAAGTCAGCTTATTTTTACCATTAATAAGGACTATTTAAGTGGCATGAAAATAACATGATATTAGTGTTTAGGTTGCATGAAAAAAAAATCTTAGTAATCACCAGTATGCTTTTAGTAACTTAATATATTAATAAGCCTGCTGTACTTAGAAAGTTCAAGTACTGATTTATGGCGAGACGACTTTAAGTGTTTAATTTCCACTAATTTGGACACTCTCATTCATTTCATAGTTATAATAACTTCAGTATATCATGCAATTTATTAATAATTCATGAAGAAAATTCAAAAGAAATGAATGTTTAATCAGCTGCATTGTAAATCGGATACAAATTCGTCCTGATTTACATTATATTCACATAAACTTTGCGATGGACAGTCCTCAGCTTAAGCAGCTTATATCTTAAAGATTCTTCACATAAAACCTGAACATGATCTGTGATAAGTGGAATTTGGCTCGTGTTGTAACTGCCAAACAGTTCGGACGCAAGTATTGTATATACTTACTTATCAAAGTCATTAGAAATTCATAAGGAAAATTCAAAACAAATGGATGTTTTTTAATTAGCTAACGTCATGATGTTGCGCTTTAAGCAACGAAACGTTAGCTAATTACAAAATTTTATCTTTGAAGTTATGTCTTGTCTAAATCTTGCACCCACTGTCGAAGTTTAAGTCTAAAGTCCGTTCTGTGTACTTACAACTTCTGTGTGAAACGTTTTCTCCGGACTCCCCATGTACGTTTTCTTTATGTCGATCCTGTTCTTGTCATTCGTAACCCTGTTTTTCTGAGTCTATGTTTTCTGGAAGTTTTCTATTTTACATATTTATTTATACTGTGACGGCGGATACCTTGCATGGGACTCAGTCTCGTTTGTATCTTGCCTATTTGGACGGTTTTCATTGTGTATGTTAATTTATTCCTTATTTTTCCTTGTAAATATGTAATGAATTTGTTGTCCAAATAAAGTTGTTAAACATTTGCTGGGCACTTATTTTCATTTTCAAATTACGTTTCCCGCCTGGTATATCTATTGCAACAACATATATGTTTAATCAATATTTGTAAGTTAGTAGTATAGTTAAAATATGAGCATGCAGCCGTTCTTGCCCATGCAGTGCATAAAAGGATCAAAACATTGATGTTTTATTAATCAACGTTTTAACAGTATTTAGAAATATTGATTAAATCATTCATTTCGTTTTAATTTTCCTTATGAATTATTAATGAATTTTAGAAATACTGTTAAAACATTGATTAATAAAACATCAATGTTTTACTGATCAAAGTTATAAGACACTAGTGGCTCAAATTCAGCTTTTCCTGAATTAAAATTCGGCTCGCCATTGTATAAATACCCATAAAGATTGGCCGCTTATATTTTAAGTACTACTTAAAATACTCAATATTTTATGAAGAATGACAAAAATTAATGACTTCCCAATTATAGTAGTTATACATCGACACACCATTATTCATTTTAGTTTACGTAAACTCTTCCTTGAATTTAGTTAGCGAAAGTGATAAGACATTTGTATATAAGTCTTAAACCTTTAAGTCCTTAAACCTTTAAGTCTTAAACCTTAGTTTTATATAAGTCTTTATAAGTCTTAAAGTCTTAAGTCTTTTTTGTATATAAGTCATGCATTTGTATATAAGTGTTAAACCTTTTGCCATTAGCCTACGACCGTGAAATCCGTGACTTGATCTTTTACTACAAATGTAAATATAAACTTATAGATCTAAACGTCGACTATTTTAATCCTGTACATAATTGTAACACCCCATCTGGCTCGTCCTCACTTGTAAACCCCACAATGTAAAACTAGTACCTTTCAAGGATCTTACTTTAATAGAATAGTTAAACCCTGGAACTATTTACTTAAGCATGCACCATCTGATGTATATTCTTCTTTAACTAGGTTTAAGTCCTATCTACGCCTAACTTGTACTGAACTCATGAACACCACCTTTGACCCAGATTCGCCTTGTTCCTATTCCATATGCAGGAATTGTTCCTGTCATGTCTAGTCCAACTTAATCTTCGATAGATCTATGTATATATCATTACTTTTTATTTTATTTTAATTTTACGGTGAGCACCTTGCATGGGACTTTTCTCGTTCGTGCTCGCCGAATTTGGACTTGTAATTTTATACTTTTTTTTTTGCTCTCTCTTGGTCCAAATAAAAGTTGAAAGAACATATAATTCAAGAGATAGCTTAGGGACAATGGGGATACGGGAGGACGCCAGGCGGTACCGCCTGGCTTCTTCGTGTGTCCCCGTTATCCCCCACGAGCGTCGAAAATTTAACCTTATTATTATTATTATTATTATTATTATTATTATTATTATTATTGTTTCCGCAAACATAGCTATCTCTACTGGGTGCCAGAGTAATAATAATAATAATAATATGAAATTTATGCTGATAAATATATAAAAATACTCTTGTTCCTATTCCATATGCAGGAATTGTTCCTGTCATGTCTAGTCCAACTTAATCTTCGATAGATCTATGTATATATCATTACTTTTTATTTTATTTTAATTTTACGGTGAGCACCTTGCATGGGACTTTTCTCGTTCGTGCTCGCCGAATTTGGACTTGTAATTTTATACTTTTTTTTTTGCTCTCTCTTGGTCCAAATAAAAGTTGAAAGAACATATAATTCAAGAGATAGCTTAGGGACAATGGGGATACGGGAGGACGCCAGGCGGTACCGCCTGGCTTCTTCGTGTGTCCCCGTTATCCCCCACGAGCGTCGAAAATTTAACCTTATTATTATTATTATTATTATTATTATTATTATTATTATTATTATTGTTTCCGCAAACATAGCTATCTCTACTGGGTGCCAGAGTAATAATAATAATAATAATATGAAATTTATGCTGATAAATATATAAAAATACTCAAGCTGAACAACTTAACCCCTTTGGGTTTCTCTTATTTCTCCTTCCAAATATATACTAGTTTATAGGGTCTGTTTATACGGTTTGCCGGGATAAACTTTACATTCTGTTTATATGAAAGCGAGTTACCTGGCAAGTTGTAATTAGTGTTCCGTTTTCATTTCATGCCGTCAAGGAACCCGTCTTCATTTTGTGCCGTTTTCATGTCATTTTTGTGCCGGTATCGTGTAAACGCAAGGCCTAAACGGCATGATTTTGTGCCGTTTTCAAATTGTACCGGCATCGTGTAAACGGGGTCTAAGACAGTTCAAAACATCATGATACCATAATTAACGCAGTTCCTTATTTAGAATATGCAATTACATTAAATACGCTTGCGTTGCTAGGCGTAAGTTCAGTAATAATCATTTGAATCATTCATTAGTCACTCATATATCATTACTCATATTTGGATAGCGCTTATCGCGGCCAATTTTTATCACTTTGAAACACTGTTACCGACAGCCGACAGGATTTGCTTCACACACGCTCTGACATATATAAGGTTAGGGATATTTATTTTTAAGCTTTATAGAAATAGTCCTTACTGTAAATGTGTCTCTTCGCTTCCAAATTTTTGTAATATCTGTTTTCAAGCCTGGCATAATATACTGCGTATAATGCATTTTAACGAAGGCACGGTTGTAGAAAGCCCATGCAGGTAGCTTATCCAGTGGATGTGTCCCAGCTAGAGAACCAAGACATAGAGACATAGAGACAGAGAGACAGAGAGACAGAGAGACAGAGAGACATAGAGACATAGAGACATAGAGACATAGAGACATAGAGACATAGAGACATAGAGACATAGAGACATAGTGACATAGAGACATAGAGACATAGAGACATAGAGACATAGAGACATAGAGACATAGAGACATAGAGACATAGTGACATAGAGACATAGAGACATAGAGACATAGAGACATAGAGACATAGAGGCATAGAGACATAGAGGCATAGAGGCATAGAGGCATAGAGACATAGAGACATAGAGACAAAGAGACGAGAGACATAGAGACATAGAGGCATAGAAGCATAGAGACATAGAGGCATAGAGACATAGACTATCGGAGTATCGGCCATACTTTAAACAACCTAATTTAAAGTTTTTTCGCATGTTTTTGCTGTACAAGCTGTCGTAAGTTAAACTCAAAGAAAAACTATGAGCTCCAGACGGGACTCGAACCTAATTTAAACAACCTAATTTAAATTTTAACGAAATAAATAGTGACTTAAATGTATCTGATAGTGCTATTCAGCAGATAAAAGTTAAGTTTGATTTTTCAAAACATTGATGAGCAGTACTGTTGACTTTGCTTAGAACTTATTCACCGGATAGACTGGCAGGCTTCTGACCGAATTGACCCCAGTATATATTTATACAAATTCGCTTTTTCGTATACAAATATATTTGTTTACCAACGAACTTCTAAACCCGAGTTTGGGTTTTGGTCGAGGGTCGAGTAATACACTAAAATTATTTTTGAAATATAATAAATATGAATTAGTTATTTTTTGTTTCAAGTAAAAAACTCTTGTCGTGGCATCTACGCAAAAGTGACTGATGAAAATTAGTGACTGATTACGTTTGGCCTGGCTTCCTACGCGGTTTACCTTTTCTATTTGTCCCTTGAGTTGCTCGTACCGCTTGGGAAACGGTAAAGGATCGATCGGAATGCACGAAGATAACCAGTAAAAGGATTTTTGTAGATAAATTTACTAAATATTTCCTGTCAGTTAGTGCTGAGTAAACAGCTTGTCACGCGCATGAAGTGTCCAAAAAATATATATCTTCCGCCTAAATATTATTTGTTCCGCTAGAAGGCCAATTATGTGCGTAAATTTTAGCGTAGTTTACGACCCTTGACCAATTATACCCTCGACCGTCGACCAAAATCCAAACTCTCTAAAAACCCAATAGATTTGAGTTCATTAAAGCCCTGTACGGCCAAAATTTAAGCGGGATCTGAGCCACATCTGACTTTAAGCGGGCTTAAAATGTCTGTGTAAACAGATCGGCGTAAATTAATCGCGATTAATTTGCACCACCTCAAGGATGTGGATTAAACTGAGCACGATCAGTTAATCGCGCTTAACTTGACCGTGTAAACGCAACGGTATTGAAAAACGCTTGCTATTAATACGTTGTTATTAATACGATAAAATGCATTTTTTTGTCCTGCTGTAGAAGCTTCCATCTCGCTATTCTTTGTTTCCTTTCTTTCTTTCTTTCTTTTGCTATTACTCTTTCTCGTGTACCGATGTCTTCCGTGGTTCCGTTCCGTTGTTCTTTGACGCACGTTACCAATACGAAGCTTCCAAAACCAAAACTATAGCTCGTCCACCATGTTGAATAATGGTGTACGTGTTTTAGTAAATGATTATTCTATAAGCTTAAATGACCGTGTAAACGCACCAAGGTGCTCATTTTAAGCACGCTTAACTTAAGCGTGCTCAAATTTTGGCCGTGTAAACACGGCTTAACACTTTGAGGCTTGGACCTCTCCCTGTGCTGAATAAAATCGTCTGGCGTTTAAAAGCCGAAATAAACCTTAAAGACTCGTCGTCAGGCTTCAAAGTGGTAAAGAGATCGGTTTTAACACTTTGAGGCTTGGACCTCTCCCTGTGCTGAATAAAATCGTCTGGCGTTTAAAAGCCAGAATAAACCTTAATTTGGTATTTTTAAATTTCTATGGTGTAACGTAACCTTAAAAGCGTAAATCTATGACGCACATAAACGATCGAATAACGTAAGGAATTTTAAATCCAGTGATAAGTATAACACTTTGGATAATGATATTCGTGATACTAATTCTATAAGCGGTTTTAAAATGTACTCAGTGTTAGACGTGTTTGACATTTCAATTTATGAGAAACATTTTGATGTTTCACTTGACAGATACAATACAGTTCAATCTTACATACTCGTCTTCGTCTTAATTGCTGTACTTTGAATTCTTATTTGTTTATGATTAAAGGGCAATAGCACTAAAAATTAAGTTTGTCTAATTTGAAAGAACTCATAAAATTGTAATAGAACATCCTTCACAACTTTTTCGTATCTCTCTTCGTTTTCAAGATATTTCAATTTGTTTGATATGTCAATGAGATGGTCTCTGACGTCAGGTGCGGGGTAAAATATTTTCACATGTAGCAAAACCAGTTATGTTGCTAAGTTTGTTCAGCGAAATAATTTGAAACTGTGCACATAAAAACTCCTTGTGACGCTGAGCATTTCATGTTAGATATGTAAGTGATTTTGCTCTGTATGAAAATATATTACCCCACTCCTGACGTCAGAGACCATCTCATTTACATATCAAACAAATTGAAATTTCTTGAAAACGCAGAAAGATACGAAAAAGTTGTAAAGGATCTTCTATTACAATTTTATGAGTTCTTTCAAATTAGACAACCTTAATTTTTAATGCCAATCCCCTTTAATTGTACTGTATGTCCTGCATGTGTCTGCTGTGCTAATTATGAATCTGTATGAAACCATTATCTGCTCTGCGAAATATGCTATTTTAACGATTCGGCAGTAGACCAACCTTGCTATATGATGTTATTAAGAATTGTGCAGACCGACGTGAGTGTTATCTGCCTTGGTTTTCCGCCAAACGAGCCGTAATTGGTGCCTGTATAATTTGGGGCCGGTTTTGGGGCCAGATTTGGTGCCAAGCAAAACATTTTATTCCAGGCCTCTCACAATTCCGGTCTGCCGCTCGACGTTAAAAAGAGAGGCCTGGGAACCAGGCTGCCACTGGTCAGTGTAGTCAACAAGTGGTTTTGGAGAGGAGGGACTGGTACTTATTTCAAACTGCACTGATTTCAGTCGTTTCAGTCTCCTCTCGGAGTTGCTATTTCAAAGTATACCGTTTTAGAATTTGTCGGTTCATTGAACTGTTGTTTTTTTGGGGGGAAATGGCGCCTGTAGCTTTTGTTGATTTATGTTTGATTTGATTTATTTAACGTCGTAAGCACAGGATGTGGTCGCCCAATCATCCGAGCCAGAGGCTCATGTTAAAAGTGCACGACATAAGCTAAGACCTAAATGTTGATTTTACGGAGGGAGGAAAACCGCAGAACCCTGCGAAAAACCCTCGAAGCACAGGAGAGACCAACTAAACTCTACTCACATGAAATTCAAGTACGAGAACAAACAAACAAACAAACAAACAAACAAACAAACAAACAAACAAACAAACAAACAAAGGAGCAAAATACTGAGCAAATTCATCACTGCGATGTTTTACACATCAAATATCAAAAACAATTCATTGTATTTTGTAGAACATTTTGGTTAGGTTTTGGTCGTAGCGATGTTTTCGAAAACTGTCTGTCGAGTGAAAAACATATTGAACATGAAAATCTGTAACACACTGAAGTCAAAAACACGAACATAAGAATCGTTTCAGCATATATTTAAATGTTTGTACAAGTTTAGTTCCAAATTAGGATGTTGTGTGTTTATTTTGAAATTAGACACGGACGAAGACTGTGGCTTGCCAACATCGTTTGCTAATAAACAGAATCAACACTGTTAAAATGAAAACAGTTTCCAGTGTTTCAACTTTACCTTCTTTTTATCTACCTCGAAAATTATATATAGTACTGTATATTTACTTACCAGTATAGACACCTCGACTTCGGTGATTGAATGTTAATTGACGGCACCTAAAAAGATGGCGGCGGTACATTTAACCACAATGCTTTGTCACCTCAAATCAGCTCACATAACAAATAAACATTGTTTCTCATGCTTAAGATGGATTAAGTAAGCAAGAACTTCCTTCCTACCAAAGTTGGTCGTTTTAAAACCATATCTTCCAATAATTCTGCTAGAAACAATATTTAATGCACGGAAAGGATTGTGCTTATATGTACAAGTCGCCATCTTTTTCGGTACGGTCAATTAGTGTATTGGTTGAAGTAGTAAGGGAGTGTATGTATAGTACCCCCAATCACGGTGACCTCACCTGTATTGACCTCTAATTTTGATTTTGATTTTCTTAGACTCGAGACTTCCCTTCATAAAAAAGCACCTAGATCACTTATAGTTTTTTTATTGAGAGAAATGCCAAATATTGCCCTAGCATATGTCACTTCATCCTTCTTCACTTCACCTTAAATCATTTTCAGGCTACTCCGTTGTCACGCTTACAAAAACATTGGTCCATGCTGTTTTCATTTTTTCAAATTCTCTAAATTTCGGAGTGATGATATAAAAGTTGATAACAGAACAAGCTTGTTTACATCAGGTGTCACGAAGATTAGATAATATCTTCTCCACAATTTATTCAAATTCATTGGGTGCGATTCACCAGAGTGTGACAAGCCTCGCAGGAACGAGTTATTAGACCATACTGCTGAAGTAAGCGACTTAACCTTTGTAACCAAGTGGAAAGATAACCCTTAAGGTTTGATTATTTCATATTCATTGTGCTTTGTATATGAATGTATTTATTTAGCTGTTAACACTTTGAGACCTGGACTTCTCCCTGTGCTGAATAAAATCGTCTGGTGTTAGCCAGAATAAAATACTAAAGACTCGTCTTCAGGATTCAAAGTGTTAAAGAGATAGGTTTTAACACTTTGAGGCCTGGACCTCTCCCTGTGCTGAATAAAATCGTCTGGTGTTAGCCAGAATAAAATACTAAAGACTCGTCGTCAGGCTTCAAATAGCATTGTTATCTGTTACAATTTAAGCCTATTGTTTGTTGGTGGGAATATCGTTACTTGGTATGTTAACGTTATTCAATTGTTTGTCGGTTTATTTCAGGGTACAAATAAGTTGCTTGTGCGAATTATCTACGATTAATTTAGATCAACCAATGGCTTCTTAATTCTTCTGTTTGGTGTAATACTTTAGTGACTAGTGTAATATGATCTATATTTTTGTAACGAGTTTTAACCCCGCCAGCAATCTGTTTACTGAGGTGGGTATTAGAATGAAGCTAATATGCTGGGGGAAACTCTAATTTGACAGAATTTATTAGGATATATTACAATCTGAAATATCTCAAGAACGAAGCAATTAGTCTTCAGAGTACCTTTGTACAGTAGTTTGTACATGCATCTGGTTAAGGTCAAACCATATTTTTTTTTTAATTCACTGAAAGTGAAGCATTTTATGATGGCTTTCAGATTCTGGAAAGGAAATCATATTTTTTTATTATTTCTAAACCAGGAAAAAGCCCATTATTTCGTGTGAATAAGTGACAAGATGTTTCTTTCACACGGCTTTTTCTCAAAGAAATGTTTTGAGCTAAAGTAAGAACTTTAAAAAGCTATAATTAGTGAACACGAATTTATCAGAATCATCTAAAAATTGATATTCGAGTAAGTTAATATTCTGGTGATAAACGTGTGTCTGGGAATTGTAAAATGTTCAATATTTATCGTTTTACGGCCTTTTATGCAAGCCCATTCAACCTCCTGTGAGATTGTGTTTTAGCTGTAATAGTAAAAATTCGATAACTCTAAAAGTATTTGGAATTTTTACAAACCCAGACACACTTTTTTTGCTGTGATATTTATCTACCAAAACTTTTCAGAGCATTATAGTAAATAGTTGTTCACTTATAGCATTTCGAATTGGAATGAAAACTTTCATAAACAGAAGCGCTATTTTTTTGTTTGCGTTCATAAAATGATCAAATGTTTTGCTGAAGTTTGTAGCCAGTTATATCAGTTTTCGAATAATGTGTAGGTTTTGGTATATGCAATAAACGGATAATAATATTAATAATAATATTGTTTAGATAAAGAGTTACTAAAATATCCGCATGTGCTATTCATATATATATAGCATGTTATTTAAACATAATTAAAATTAAGACTTAGATTTAATAGTGTCAGCTGGTTGTGTCTTAGATATGACGCCATATAGCAGATGGTCAAATTAACTAAACATTGCATTGCATATGTATTTAACAAATAGATTACATTTTTCGTGGGTGCATGTGTACTGCAACAGATCACGGATGTCGTCACGGCGTGTAAAGAACAATAAAGTCAAAAAGGTACGACACGAGACGAAGTTGGGTGGTGTGACTGTAGTTCTTTACACGCTGTGACGTCTTCTATGATCTAGTATAGTACACATACACATCTATTTGTTTTATAAATGCAGTAAAAATTAAAGTCACCATTTGACGGCATCTGTGTGTATCCTTAAATAGACCACAGTCAACAATCAATATATATATATATTATGTAATATTTATAAACCGCGCAGGAGGGCTTTAGGGATATAAAACACGAGGCGATAGCCGAGTGTTTTAGAGCCGATAAAGCCCGTACTGCAAGGTTTTTAAATGGCTTCTAAAAAGAATCACTTCATACGTTCATTGGCGTAGTAATTTTGAAAATTAAGCTTATCTCAGCCGTTAAAAACCAGCGAGAAACTTAGAGCGAGTCTATATCACATATATAGATCCGATACGCTCATGATTTTTCTTTGTGTTTTCCTCATGAATTATTAATGAATTTTAGAAATATATGTACTATTTACAGAATGAGTGGCCGTTCTGTATCGGGGTATACTGTATACAGACACGAGGCGAGGCTGAGTGCCTCTATCCCGATACAGAACGGACCCGAATTCTGTAAAAAAACGATCTATTTGGTAAGTTCATTGGCGTAGTAATTTTTCTAAAAAAAACGTTATCTAAAGTCGAGAAAATCAAGGCAAAAGTTTATGTAAATCAAGAGGAATCTATATCACATATATAGACCCTCGCTCATTAAACATGGATTTTCTTTGTGTTTTCCTCATGAATTATTAATGAGTTTTAGAAATATATATATATATATATATATATATATATATATATATATTCAAACAAACAAAGTGTTGCTCGCGAAATGTCGAAAAGTGCTCAATACCGTAAAGATAGAGCGAATATACTATAAGTGGGCTTACCTCAAATGTTGATATGGTCGCTACTGTCAGTTTCACGCCTGAAGATCGACCATCAACATTTGAGCTAAGCCCACTTATAGTATATATATATATAATTTATATATTATAGTAACTGAAACAGACATTTTGTAGACGTTCATCAAGCTCAATTACTCAGAAAAGATTTCTGAATCCCAGATAAAGACCCAACTTGTAACCTTCTAATGACCAGTTAGACGTTCTAACCATTGAGCCACTGAGGCTCAGATGGAGAGCTAAGGTTGTAAATTCATAGTCATATGTGCTCCTAAGTGGTAGCCCTTGCATATGAGACGTGGTTAAAGTGACATGATAAGTTGTACATATACATGTCTAGTGCATGTGGTACGTTTGCGGGCTTGGTGTAATGTAATAGACGTTTGGTGGAGGTTCTCAGTGCAGGGTTCGAACCTGCAACCTTCAAATGACCTGTTGGACGCTCTAACTATTGAGCCACTGAGGCTCAGATGGAGAGCTAAGGTTGCAAATTCATAGTTATATGTGCTCCTAAGTGGTAGCGTTTGCATATATGAGATGTAGTTGAGAAGATATGAGATGATATCGCAAACGTACCACATGCACAACACGTACAACGTATCAACAGTAACTGGACTCGTGCAATAAGCAATTAACTTCAACTTGGGTTGTTAAATTCTTCTTCTTTCAGAAACAACTCTACAAACGATGACAGTAAATCGCCTAAGTGCTGTGGACTACACAGTCTTCGCAGTAATGCTCTCGATTTCTGGTGGAATTGGTGTCTATCACGCCTACATTGGCAAACGCCAGGACACTACTTCAAATTTCTTGATGGCGGGTCGTAGTATGCACCAGCTTCCCGTTGCTTTGTCTCTTCTTGTTTCTTTCCTCTCAGCGATTTCTATTCTTGGGATACCAAGTGAAGTGTACACGTTTGGATTTTCTTACATTCTAGTATGCATCGCGTTTGTGCTGATTTTTCTCATTTCTGCGTTTCTATTTGTTCCTCTGTTCTATAAACTGCAAATCACAAGTACAAATGAGGTAATGTTGGTGTTCTGGTGTTCGTGTTGGTGTTGGTGTTGGTGTTGGTGTTGTTGGTGGTGGTGATGACTGGTAACTGGTGGTGGTGGTGGTGGTGGTACGTGTCGGTGTCGGTGTTGGTAACTGGTGTTGTTGGTGGTGATGACTGGTGACTGTTGTTGTTGTTGTTGTTGGTAGTGGTACGTGTCGGTGTTGGTGACTGGTGTTGTTGGTGTTGGTGGTGGTGGTGTTGGTGGTGGTGGTGGTGGTGGTGATGACTGGTGACTGTTGTTGTTGGTGGTGGTGGTACGTGTCGGTGTTGGTGACTGGTGTTGTTGGTGTTGGTGTTGTTGGTGTTGGTGTTGTTGGTGGTGATGACTATTGACTGTTGACTGTTGTTGTTGGTGGCGGTGGTACGTGTCGGTGTTAGTGACTGGTGTTGTTGGTGTTGGTGGTGACTGGTGTTGGTCGTGACTGGTGTTGGTCGTAACTGGTATTGGTGTCAGTGTTGTTGGTGGTTATGACTGCTGACTGGTGTTGTTGTTGTTGGTGGTGGTGTCGGTGTTGATGACTGTTGTTGTTGGTGGTGGTAGTATTTTTGTGGTGACTGGTGTTGGTGTCAGTGTTGTTGGTGGTTATGACTGGTGACTCACCGGTGTTGTTGTTGCTATTGGTGGTGAAAGTGGTGTCAGTGTTCATGACTGGTGTTGGGGTTGGTGGTGGTGGTGGTGGTGACTGGTGGTGGTGTTGGTGTCAGTGTTGTTGTTGGTGGTGTTGGTGGTGATGGTTGTTATTGTTGTTGTGTTGTTGTTGTTTACATAAATTATCAATTTGTTTGGTTTCATTAGTATCTTGAGATGCGTTTTTCTTCTGGAATACGTCTGTGTGGATGCATTTTATTTGTCGTAACATATGTGAGTAACACAATCAATACTAGCTAGCTAGTTCTATTTCTATAACTAGGATAACCACAGGTTAAAAGTGCGACTAGGGTACGTATGTTTATGGGTATATTTGTATAAATGCATTATTTTATGTTTCAATGAATGCGTTTCTATAGATAAGCCGTGTTTTCCTCTGATGTTCAAATCTGAAATGATACTAAAAATATCGTTAGTGCAATTGAGTCAAGAGTATTGCATGTGGCAAAAGTGTGCCTTTCAAAACAATGAATCAAGCTTATGCTTCTGTGAGTGTGAGATGTTTGACCCAGACTACTGAATAACGATGCGGCAGCAAATGCGCTCAAACAATGCAAACTTTGCTCAATTTTGCCCATGAAATCCCTAAATAACATGCTAATACAATCTTCGAAAAATCGCATGACAAAAAAAGAGAGATCACTTCCCTCTGAATCGATTTTCCACTCGCAGCTAACTTCCTTACCTCCACTCGCAAGACGCTGAAGCTGACGGCTGACCTTTCCATGCGGTTTTCCAAATACGGCAATATTGCCCATATATGGCTATACGAGCCCGCAAGGGGGTGTGAAAACGCATCCAGCGGCCAATACTTTCTTTCTTCCCTGAGATTAGGATGCTCCCAGCTCGCTCGCTGGTGCTCGCTCGCTGGTCGCAATGAGCTTCTGTTCAAGGTTAGCCAAGGTTACGTTTGCCAACAATAAGGACAATGTCCTTAATTCTTGGTTTTCATCTGACGTCACGGCGGCCATATTGGTGCACAACCTTCACGTGAGTGAAAACGATCCATACAATAGAATTTTCCTCACACAACAAAGAAAATGAATATTTTTTTAGTCACAAGAGTAATGTTAACGCCGCGCCCGTTCTACACACAACGTTATTCAGATCATTTTCACGTCTTCAGGACGACGTTAACTCGTGAAACGGCAAAACCTGTTAGTTGAGTTTGACTTCAAACTATGCTCCGAAGTCCTTTTAGAACTCTAAAGCTTTTGGGTGTTGAAAAACATACTTTAAGTATTCAATACTACGTAAATGATTCGTGGTTTCTGCTAGATACCCAACTTTAGATTGACGTCGTCGTCCTATTTAGAATCGTGAGTATATAGTTGTCTATTTTCAATTTCAGACTTTGTACTTGTCAATCGCTCTCTATGCTCCTGCTCTTGCCTTGGAAACTGGTAAGACGTTACTATTTTTCAAAACATTTATTAAGCAAGACGCCTGTGTCAGGCGTTGAATCGAAGGTGAATGTGGTGCGTACTTCACACTGGTGAACATATTTACGATCACGACAGTTGTCAGCTACTTCTGATCGCTGTTTAACTACAAAGTCAGCCAGTCCAGAGTTGGAAAAAAGCTGCGGGTATGCGGGTACCACCCGGAGGAAGGTTTACTTTAGTGAGGAAGGTTTAAAGTGAAAACACGTGAAACAACACATTCGGTAATCTGAGAAAGTTACAATTGATCAAACAAGGTGTCGAGAAGAAATGTGATTTGCAGCAAAACATTGGCGAACAAACAATTATGCAGCACTGGCAGTGACAACAGTTACATGTGTGAGACATATACGCTGATGTCTGCTGTGATGTCTGTATCTTCGTAGCAGTCGAGGGTAGTTGGCAGGCTATCGGTCAGCAGTGGTCAGTTATTAGTAGCTATTGTAGTATGCCAAAGCGTACCTAGGAAAACCTAGAAAACCAAGGTACTGTAAAAGTCACGCAGTATTTATGAACGTTGCAAAACACAAAATTCTCGCTATATATTTTGAGGAAGGTTATCTAAACTTAAAAACCCATCCGGAGGAAGGTTGAATACTTTTTCCAACTCTGAGCCAGTCACTTTCAAAGTCTACCAACAACGTGCAAGAACACCATGATCGAAAGGCAAAGCTGTTCAACTTTTTGTCCAACTCCAAAAGCGAAAGGAGTAAAGAACTTACAAACATACCTCACTGGAAGCATGAATAGTGAGTGACACAGGCATAAATTCTGACGAATTGAGAGCGCTTTACAGAACTGACCCTGCAAACATTAACGAAGACTCTAATTACTTTCCTACTTCTCTCTTTTTTTCTACCTATATTGTTTTGTTTAACTTTGTTTCAGTGTCTGGTTTATCAATGCTGATTTCCATCACCGTGAACGGTCTTGTATGTGTATTCTATACTACTTTGGTAAGTCATATAATTGTCAATCTCGTACCCAGTACCTTCGCCGTCACGCAAACGAAGCACGATCGGAAATTGCGGCTGTCGACTGGGATCTAATCCAGGTTGACCTGGATTAGCTACTATACGCATGCGTAGAACGAATATCTTGCGTGTCCAAGACCGAGACCAAGCGAGGCTGGCGCGAGATGAATGAAGGTGCGAAGGAGCGTTGTGGTACATGTGGGTTCCTAGGGATATTGTAGGATATCAAGCATTTGCTGACTTGAAATCAAATATGGCGGGAAAATTAGACGAAGAACAAGGTGCGATCTAGTATCGTAAACTTCCATGTAAAATGACTAAAATCTGTTGTTTGTTGACCGTTAACTAGGCCGATTTTCTATGCGCTTTCCGATCGTGGCTCTGGCTAACTAAATCAATTCTAAATACTGTCTATTGTCATAAAACAATCGCAATTCGTGTAAATCGTAACAAACAAAACTCCGACAATAAACGTATACTAAGCAAAACTATACGAGAAGCTCAGAAGCTGTATCATTCTTATCTATTCACAAAATATTATATACAAGTCTGATGTCACGCGTGTCGGCAAGCCAAGTAAAATTACTTGATTGACAGCTCCACAAAATTGCAAGCTATTAATTTATTAAAGCATACTATATCAAAATTAATGATGTCTATAACAGTTTATCTATAATTTGTAGACCTTCTCTGTCTAAGTTTCTGTAACGACTACTCCAGTCATAATTTTATAGAGCTTACTTATTCGCTCCTGTTTTTTTGTCTTTTCTGTTGATTTAGGGAGGCCTTAAGGCCGTGATATGGACAGATGTTTTTCAAAGTGTGGTAATAATTGTTGGTTTAATATCCGTGTTCGTAACGGGAACTATCGAAGTTGGTGGATTTAGTAAAGTTTGGGAAATAAATGAAAGAATGAATAGAACACATATATTCAAGTAAGCCTTTGATTTACGTGATGACAGTGAGAAGGAGGAAGGAAGGAAGGAAGGAGGGAAGGAAGGAAGGAAGGAAGGAAGGAAGGAAGGAAGGAAGGAAGGAAGGAAGGAAGGAAGGAAGGAAGGAAGGAAGGAAGGAAGGAAGGAAGGAAGGAAGGAAGGAAGGAAGGAAGGAGGGAAGGAAGGAAGGAAGGAAGGAAGGAAGGAAGGAAGAAGGAAGGAAGGAAGGAAGGAAGGAAGGAAGGAAGGAAGAAGGGAGGAAGGAAGGAAGGAAGGAAGGAAGGAAGGAACTAAGGAACGAAGGAACGAAGGAACGAAGGAACGAAGGAACGAAGGAACGAAGGAACGAACGAACGAACGAACGAACGAACGAACGAACGAACGAACGAACGAACGAACGAACGAACGAACGAACATGCAAACAAACAAACAAAGGGGAAAAGGATGGAGGAAGGAGGGACGGACCAGTTGAAAGATGGATGGACAGAAAAACGAAATAACAGATAGACTGACCGATTATTTATTAGTAGAGTAATGTGGTTATTTAATCTGGTAATTCTTAATAAGCTACTGTTATTTATTTTTGATTTTAAGTTTTGATCCAGATCCTACGGTCCGTACTACATTTTGGTCTTTAATTATTGGTGGTGTTTTTACATATCTTTTCGCGTGGTCAGTAAGCCAACTCTCTGTTCAGAGATTTCTCGCTTCTAAATCACTAAAGGATGCACAAAGGTAGAAACGTTTGTTATATTATTATTTATTAAACATTTTTTGACTTTTTGATTGGCCGAATCCTCCTGGTTAATTTTGCTTAACAAAAGATCAAGAGGAGTCTTGCCTGTCTTTAATTCTTGGGTACAACCTGGCCAAACGCTTTCAACATCGCATTCAACATCATTCAACATTGTTGAACGATGTTGAATAATGTTGAAAGCACGAGTGGCCAAATGAATTCAACATCGTTCAACATTCATGAATGACAATTAATTGAACGCGGGCTACCACAAAAGCTGGAATCGACAATATCCCGCAATGGCGCATGTCTCTGTTCAACAAAGTTGAATGAAATGTGGCCAAATGCGTTCAACACCTTTCAACATTTTGAGAACAATAGAAATGTTGAACGCGTGTTGAACGAAAATTTGAACATGTTCAAATTTCGTTCAACATCATTCAACACCATTCAACAACGTTCAACATCATTGAACAGGGGTGGCCAAACGCTTTCAACATGTTGAATTAAACAATGTTGAACGATGTTGAATGAAATGTTGAAAGCGTTTGGCCAGGCCTTAAAATAGTTCTCTGATGAAAAGATTGTTGGCAATGTTTTTGCATAATCCTAAAGATGTTATGGTAGTTGGTAATCGTGCAATTAGTTTCGTTTCGAAATTCGTTGAAGAAAAGGTGATATTTTACGTGTGAAGTTTGCATTTTGGAGCGCCGCCATTAAAGTGGCCGAGCTTGAGAAGAATGAGTCGAGGAAGCTTATGACGTCATATACTCAATAACAACAATGACCCTTTTGTTGACAACAACAATGATCTTTTGTTTTTATTGAGTCTATGACGTCATAAGTTCTCCTCAACTCATTCTTCTCAAACACGGCCAATTTAATGGCGGCGCTCCAAAATACAAACTTCGCACGTAAAATACCACTTTGTTTTGGGGAAATTTGGAAATGAAACTTTGCACAATTACCAACTACCATAATATCCTTAGGATTATGCAGAAACATTACGAACAATATTTTCATCACATGGAACCACTTTAATGAAACGGTCACGTAATGCAGTTCTTCTATAAGACGTACTTCACTCCTGTGACTTGTTCCTCTATAACTTTGTTTTCGCGAGAGGAATGTTTAGATTTCCACGCAAAACCCACGATAGGTGGGTCTAAAAATAACTTTAGTATACATTCTCGCTCCTTGCATTTATGCTCTCTTGATTTAAAGGGGATTGGCAACAAAAATTAAGTTTGTCTAATTTGAAAGAACTCATAAAATTGTAATAGAAGATCCTTTACAACTTTTTCGTATCTTTCTGCGTTTTCAAGATATTTCAATTTGTTTGATATGTAAATGAGATGGTCTCTGACGTCAGGTGTGGGGTAAAATATTTTCACATGTAGCAAAACCAGTTATATCTCTAAGTTTGTTCAGCGAAATCATTTGAAACTGTGCACATAAAAACTCCTTGCGACGCTGAACATTTCATGTTAGATATGTAAGTGATTTTGCTCTGTATGAAAATATTTTACCCCACTCCTGACGTCAGAGACCATCTCATTTACATATCAAACAAATTGAAATATCTTGAAAACGCAGAAAGATACGAAAAAGTTGTAAAGGATCTTCTATTACAATTTTATGAGTTCTTTCAAATTAGACAAACTTAATTTTTGTTGCCAATCCCCTTTAAATTTGTTGATGACTATAACTGAATGATTCTACCTTTTTTGAAGGGCTGTACTGATGAACATTCCTATATTCCTATTGTTTGCTGTGATATGCTGTCTCGATGGTCTGGTTATATTCGCTGTTTACGCTGACTGTGATCTTAGAAAAGATGGGAAGATTACCAGAAACGATCAAGTAAGGAATTCGATTAAAATAAATAAATTCATAAATAAATTCAAGATTTTGTTTGCCTCAAAAAATAGATCTATTAAAAATTCATTATTAAATCGCTAGCTATCCGTAATCTGTCATCGGCCATTGATTATCAGATATCTGTCATTAAATGATTTCTCTAATGCCACGTGACCATAAATCAACCAATGGCAGTCTCAGTTACATGAAGTGGAAACCAAGTTATATAACAATACATATTGTATTTCATTAATAGATATTATTCATAACATATTAAGTAAACATTACAAATGATGTTGGCAGTTGCCTTTCTTATTTCAGTAGATATATTTTTCGATTTCTCTTTTCTTACGATATAGATTTTACCATATTTTGTCGTCGACAAACTGAGCTATATGAAAGGAATTCCAGGACTTTTCATAGCTTCCTTATTCAGTGGATGCCTTAGGTAATGAAGTCGTTTAATAGATAAGTTTGATTCTAACTAACCATTGTGCGAGCCGACGTTGTAATCGTCAGTGTAATCAATCAATCAATCATTCAATCAATCAATCAACTGACAACTGACAGTGCATGTTCCCTTTTTTATTAAAGGGCAATAGCACTAAAAATTAAGTTTATCTAATTTGAAAGAACTCATAAAATTGTAATAGATGATCCTTCACAACTTTTTCGTATCTCTCTTCGTTTTCAAGATATTTCAATTTGTTTGATATGTAAATGAGATGGTCTCTGACGTCAGGTGTGGGGTAAAATATTTTCACATGTAGCAAAACCAGTTATATCGCTAAGTTTGTTCAGCGAAATTATTTGAAACTGTGCACATAAAAACTCCTTGCGACGCTGAACATTTCATGTTAGATATGTAAGTGATTTTGCTCTGTATGAAAATATTTTACCCCACTCCTGACGTCAGAGACCATCTCATTTACATATCAAACAAATTGAAATATCTTGAAAACGCAGAAAGATACGAAAAAGTTGTAAAGGATCTTCTATTACGATTTTATGAGTTCTTTCAAATTAGACAAACTTTATTTTTAATGCCAATCCCCTTTAATAGACAATTTTTTTGCCACTGAACAAATTGCCCTAATTTTATAGTACTGTTTCTTCTGGAATAAATTCTTTGAGCACCGTCGTATTGGAAGACATAGTGAAGAAAATAAAGAAAGATATTCCGGATAAGAAAGCAACATTTTTATCAAAAATAATCGGTAAGCTTGACACCTTTATAAATTAAATATAAAGAAAATAAAAAGTTGTTTTTTTTAAATTTTTTTAAATGAAATTAATAATTTAAACTTATTTAGGAGTTAGCTACGGTGTTGTCGTAATATTGGGAGCAATTGCTCTGAAATACGTCAAACTTGCTTTACTTGTACAGGTAAATATTTAAATAACTTTCCTAGTTTTTTTGGGGTTTTTTTTAAAATTTTATTTAAACAGGGTAACCCATTCAGTTACAAAGACTGGTATTCAGAGGGACTGACAAACAGACACATACTCACTGACAGACAGACGCATACTCACAGACAGACAGACAGACAGACAGACAGACAGACAGACAGACACATACTCACAGACAGTCAAACAGACAGACACACACACACACGCAGACGCACAGACACACACACACACAGACAGACAGACAGACACACAGCCACACAGACACGCAGACAGACACATACTCACAGACAGTCAAACAGACAGACAGACACATACTCACAGACAGTCAAACAGACAGACACACAGACAGACACATACTCACAGACAGTCAAACAGACAGACAGACAGACAGACAGACAGACAGACAGACAGACAGAGACATACTCACAGACAGTCAAACCGACAGACACACAGACAGACACATACTCACAGACAGTCAAACAGACAGACACACAGACAGATCCAACTGTGTCTAACTTGACAACATTTGTTTTCATCTGATGATTTGTTAGCCATATGAGTACAAACACTTGATGATCTGTTGTTGCTTTCAAGCTGACTGCAACCTTGTTTAATATATGCGCTGGACCACTTCTGGGGATTTTTATTCTTGGGATGTTGACGAAAAGAGCAAATTGGAAGGTATTAAAAAATATAGCTTTTCTATATAGTTTAACACGTTGAAACGAGTCTTTAAGGGCCTGGCCAAACGCTTTCAACATTTCATTCAACATTGTTGAATTCAACATGTTGAAAGCGTTTGGCCACCCTGTTGAATGATGTTGAACGTTGTTGAATGGTGTTGAACGAAATTTGAACATGTTCAAATTTTCGTTCAACATTTCTATTGTTCTCAAAATGTTGAAAGGTGTTGAACGCATTTGGCCACATTTCATTCAACTTTGTTGAACAGAGACATGTGCCATGCAGGATATTGTCGATTCCAGCTTTTGTGGTAGCTCGCGTTCAATTAATTGTCATTCATGAATGTTGAACGATGTTGAATTCATTTGGCCACTCGTGCTTTCAACATTATTCAACATCGTTCAACAATGTTGAATGCTTGATGTTGAAAGCGTTTGACCAGGCCTTAAGGTTTACTCTGGCTAACGCCAGACGATTTTATTCAGCACAGGGAGAGGTCCAGGCCTCAAAGTGTTAAAAGGCATTGCCAATATATATTAATTTCAGGTTCTCTAATTTGAAAGAACCCATGAAATGATAAACGAAAAAGAGTTTTCACAATTTTTGGGTCTCTTTCTTCGTTTTCGAGATATTTCAGTTTGTTTGATATGTAAATGAGATGGTCTCTGACGCTATAACCAGGCTACAGCATTTTAATGTATTACCAAATCATTTTACACATCCATGATTGCTCATGATTGTTCCGTGTTACTAGGAGTATTATAACTTCCAAACCAAGAGGCCTCCCAGTGATAAATAAAATCGTGTGGGGTTATTAGCCAGAGGTAAAATACTAAAATGGTCCAGAGTTGAGAGGGTAGCACAGTTTCAGGTGATTTTGTTGAACAAACTCGGAGATGACAACAAGACTACGAAATAACGTCACAACCGTGTTTGCATAACTTGATATGATAAGAATATTTATTCTTAAAATAAGAAATATTTTGCTT
>JAWNZC010000121.1:965000-1085000 GCA_035771165.1 Paragorgia papillata | reverse complement strand
TCATGTGTTGATGAGATGAATGTTATAAATAGTCTCAGTATTGTAAAGTTGAATTTTGAATCTTGAATCAGAAGATTGACGTGACGTCATCGAAACAGATAACAGTTTGATATATTTTGATGTTTTCATAATCCAGAGACGTCGAAAGATCGAGAAACAATCGTTGATGAAAAATTGTTATTTCAAATCAAGTGGCCAAACTTTAGAAAAAAAGCTCAAATTCAAGAGAGTTTGAACGCCAAAGAGCCCCCTGTTATAGGAAGATATCGAATGAATGGCACAAAGGTACGCCTCTTTATACGTTGGGCCATAGTCCCTAGAAAGAAATTGTCTGGAAACGCGGCCAAAGTCTTTGTTCTAGGTTTTTGTTCACGTTTGTGCACCTTATTTCACCTTAACGCTTGCTGAACACATTGTATTTTTGGTATAATGAAGCAATCAACCAATAGCAGCGTTGCTTTATAAATATTAATGCACGTAAAACCAAAGATTGTGCACCTTATTTGCCAACCTAAATTGTAGCTCATTGTTAACCGATTTGATGTTCGCCGCGTCTCCAGACAATATAATTCTAGGGACTATATATGGTTGGGCATTACTACTTTGCATTGACAACGCTTTTACCATGCATTTACCATTTCCATGTTGAATTACAATCTTGAAAACCTCTTAGAATTGTAAAAAATAGAGTGTTGCATAGGCAGTGTTTAAATCTTTCCTGTCCGAATCGGTATTTGGTATTTTATGCTGGCCTTCAAGGGTTTTTCGCCGGGTTCTCCAGTTTTCCTCCCTCCGTGAAACCAACGCCTAAGATCTTAGGGCGCTTTCCAATTGACAAGGTTAGACCGGTCAGTCCGGCCAGAATGGACTTGCTTTTGATTAGGACCAAATTTTCCAGTCTTACCATCCCAGGCCTCAAACGAATCGTGTTCCATTTAACCGGACTGACCGGTCTAACTGTGTAAATGGAAAGCCCCCTTAGCTGCATGATCCGTGATCTGAACTGTGTCGTATGGCGGCTGCCTGGAGCGCCTTTGATATGCCTCGACACGGCCACGTTGATCTGCGTCCTTCGCAATTGAGCCACTGGCTGCGAGTAGGGATGATTAACCCCCAGTCCTTTAACTCATTCCTGTCCGAGGGCTTCCCCAAGAGGTGAGTAAAATCGTCTGGCGTTAGCCAGAAATGGTCGGTATATATTTGCATAGTTTTGAGAAATCTCTATGTAAGTTTGAAGATATACACAATACGGACATTTAGCATGGCGTTTTTTCTGGCAAACGGCAAACCTCAAGATGTCACGTGACCATGGTCTTGCCGTCGCGTTTGCCGTTTGCGGTTCACGTTTCAACGTCTAGGAGCCCTTTTAGCGGTAATTTTGAATATTTACCAAAATGCCGGCAAAGTGGACCGACATGCTAAAGTCGATTATGGTTGTTACGGCAAACGGCTAGCTGCAGTTTGCCGTTTCCTGGGATTAACGTGATGCTAAATGTCCCTGATATAAAATCTTCCACAATTCTGCTTTCCTTATCTTACGTCATCACATGCCTTATTTGCATATTACAAAACCCCCGTCCAGTCCGTCTGCGCATGATCCGAATCTTTGTTTATGAGGACCCTCAAACATGACATTCGTAGATAATTATACATGAAGTACTCAGCTCAGTGTAAACCGTTTGAAACAACATGGCAGAAAACCAAGCGATTCGGCGAGGATATCTCTTCGGATTTCTTCTGAAAATGTTTTGTTTTGGGTACAAGTAATGAAGAGGAAGCAAGAAAAGCTTACAATCTTGAATAAGGTATCAGTAAATATTTTTTCTAAATAGAGATGTAAACATTAGTTTCGTACATGCGCAGAACGGACTGGAGAGCACCTTTAAAAACAAAAATCGATATCGTCGAACTTTCAACGCCATTCTTCATAATTTTAAGGGTGCTTTTAATCTAAACCATAAATGTTTGGGGGGTTAGGGGTACTTTAATTAATAGTTATTACTGTTTGTTTCTTGTAGGAAAACATTCAAATGGAAAGTGTGATAAACAACGGATTTTCAGAGAACTAAACACGAACTTAATTTTCTCCTCATGTCCAGACAAGTACAAATTTTTTCTTAAACGTACATTTCCTTACTTATACTTTGCTGTAAATACAGGTATACTATTTTTAAAAAAGAACATTGCAATATCTAGTAAAACAGTTACAATAGTCAGGTATATATATTCAATTATTTCAAAAAACTTTATTCAGCTACCTTTTTTTTGCAAATTGCTAAAGCCAGTTGCCGGACTCATTCAATTCACTAAATTTATATTTTAATTTTTAGCATTGTATTTAAAAATTGAAACACCTCAATTTAGACCTCAATACATAGAAACCTGTTTAGCCTGAAAATGAAACAAGTTCCTATTTGCTACTTTGTATTGAAGTCAATCTTGAGCAACAGGTTTTAATTTTTTGGTAAAGTTGGCGTCGTCCTGAAGACGTGAAAATGTTCTACGTGACGTTGTATTATTATATTAAAGTGCTTATGAAATGGAATTTTCGCTAATTTCTTTATTTCATAATATAAAAATATAAAAATCGCTGATATTGCTACATATGCTCACTTTGTTTTTACGTGTTTAGAAAGTGCTTTATTTTTATATTTAAACTTGCCAAACCGTAGCATTTCTTAACTTGAAATGTCAGCAAGGACTGAGACAAGTAACAATATTTGCGACGTCAGTGCAGGGTTATGGATGCACGCGGGAAATTGGAAGAGCACGAAAAAATCGTAATCTAGAAAAAATCTAGATTTTTGAGTGCTCTCCCAATTTCCCAAGTGCATCCATAACTCGATGGAGCACACTATATAAACCATGAGCCATTTCTTTTATAACATAGCATTAAATCCTTTCACAAGCCGGCGAATCGTTTTGGTTGTTGTGTTTTTCTACTTTCGTAGCCTTTTTTGTTCACTAAAATCCAACGAAAAGGACAGTTTAAACTCGGTTACCCAGACCCAGTTTATGTCTTCCGGGTCGTTGTTCTTTATTACTCAATTTAAAACTCAGTTTTGTTTTGAAATTTTTCCCCGCGCTTTTTTGCCGTGCTCCATCGAGTTATGGAGCACGCACGACAGCCAATCAAAAACGTTGCTATATCAAAGCTATGTTATAACATGGATAGTAAAATGAGTGGATTGGAAACTAATAGTCACGTGAGGTGTTTCCAGGCCGCCGATTGGCTGAAAAGCGTTTTTCTTTGCTCGAGAGATGTTGAAACCTAGTTGCAAATTGTGATGTCACGAATGGCGTGAGTACGCTTGTTTTACTGAGGTTTTTAGTGAACTTTTCTTCAAATTCTTCATATCCTCACATTCAAATGACTATGTTGACGTTTCAAATTATTTTATCGCCTTACAAACCTGCCTAAGCCACAATCGAGCGTTCGGGGTAAGCGTTGTTGATCTTTGTTTTGATGATTCCTGTGTTGTTTTGAAGAAACTGGCGTCCCCAAATTGTGCTTTGTTTTGCTCGGAATTTGGGATGCATATTTTAACTAGTAAACCTTGATATCTTCTTTTAAAATGAGTAAGAATAGACGGGCATTTTGTCGTATTGTGGCTTTGTCGTATTTACAGACAATTCGATTATCATTTTAGGCTGTATTAATCCCAAACTTTGAATATACTCGGGTTTTTTAAGCTTGTCAATTGCAACCAGGTTGTTATGCTCACGCCATCAAGTTTCCAATCCAGTCTTTTTACTATCCATGGTTATAATAGTTGTTGTGTCCGCGTTATTGTGTTGACGTTTCACGGCCCTAGCTATCAACTTTGAACTGAAAAATAAAGTGTTTTCCAAAGACGTAAATATTAAATGAACATATGTACAAATATCAAAATTTTCTATATTTTTATATTATCAAGACAAATAATATATAAAAAGCAAAAATTTCATTTCATAAGCACTTTAATTATACAATAGTCTAGTGCACGATGACGTCATCCTCATTCCCAGGGCCTCCTCGGTACACTGGAAAATCGGAGGCCCTAGGAGATTGCGAGCATGGACATAATATAACGAAACAAACGAGATACACTCAGTTATTTGAAGAAAAGTTGCTTTATTATGACGTCCGAAAGGTTTGCTGTTTACTGTTCTTCCCGCTGGGCAAAATAGCACAATTTCGCTTACCGAAATGCTATTCAAAGGAGGTTGTTTACGAACATAATTTGCCGTCGCCGACGAATGAGTCACCGAGCCACGCTGTGTCTAAAATCGTTCGATTTTGAGAGTTAAATGATGAAACTCATTGCAATTCCAACTCGCTTTAGGAATCCTACTTTGTTGGCTTTATTCGTAGACTTTTTTTGAGTTATCTGAGCGATAATCTTCACTCTATTCACAGCGTTGTTTGACAGTTGAAAATATATTTGCCCACTTCCTGTTTTATAGACAATAGCCTTCGTCCGGCCAATCACATCCGATTTTCCAGTGTACCGAGGAGGCCCTGGGAACGAGGATGACGATGACGTAGGACGGTGGCGTGATCATGTGACTACAACTACGAAAACGCTTAGCCAATCTTCTAGTGGTAATAAATAGAGAATACTAGCGTCCAAATGGCTTATTATCAATACCCTGAGATGCATGAACACATGAATGGAAAATAACAATTTATTCTCATACAGATCAAAGCAAGACGGTGGTAGCTAAACTGCCGAGATTAGTTTTAATAACGGAATTCAGACGTTTTGAGCGGAGCCATTCACGAGAGTAAAATATCTCTGCTCGAAACATCAGTATTTCGTTAAAATTATATTCTCTGCAGTTTACCACCTTTTCACTTAATTTGATCAGAGTTGGAAAAAAGCTGCGGGTATGCGGGTACCACCCGGAGGAAGGTTTACTTTAGTGAGGAAGGTTTAAAGTGAAAACACGTGAAACAACACATTCGGTAATCTGAGAAAGTTACAATTGATCAAGCAAGGTGTCGAGAAGAAATGCGATTTGCAGCAAAACATTGGCTAACCAACAATTATGCAGCACTGGCAGTGGCAGCAGTTACATGTGTGAGACATGTACGCTGATGTCTGCTGTGATGTCTGTATCTTCGCAGCAGTCGAGGGTAGTTGGCAGGCTATCAGTCAGCAGCGGTCAGTTATTAGTAGCTATTGTAGTATGCCAAAGCTTACCTAGGAAAACCTAGAAAACCAAGGTACTGCAAAAGTCACGCAGTATTTATGAACGTTGCAAAACACAAAATTCCCGCTATATATTTTGAGGAAGGTTATCTAAACTTAAAAACCCATCCAGAGGAAGGTTGAATACTTTTTCCAACTCTGAATTTGATCTATCCAAAACATTGCCTATACACAGGCACTCTACTTTATTTATTCTCGTATACAGTTATCCGTTGCTATTGAGTGTCTACCACGCAGTCATAAGCGATCGCAATGCTTTTTCTGGACACACTGACTTAGCACACTAACTCTGGCACACAAGTTCGTTTTTGCGATCGCCTTGATTCATCTAGCTATGGGATATATACTTTACAATGCAAGCCTAAGAGAACGGTTTCTTTTCGTAGCTAGTAAGAACAGGTTTGCTGCTGTTATCGTCGATTTCATCTACAACAATCACGGCTGAGGTTGGACGAGGCTTCTGTTCCGACGTGCCGCCATTGCTTGCCACTCCTGATTCGAGATCATTTCTTTCATCTATTATAGAGAATAACAAATGTTTCAAGTTTATTTAGGCCATGATTACGCGTTCCGTTTACATCCCAGTAATCACCGCCTGGCCAAAGATTGAAGCCAACCAGCGCTTGGACATGTAGGCATGAAGTGCGTATAGTGCCAGTCCTACGCGGTCTTATATCTGAGCTCCACTGACCCAGACTAGTTCCTAGTCCTCTTTTCTCTCGAACGTATTTTGGTGACGTCACAGAATAGGCATCGAGCGAGAGGTATCTATCATGAATCCTGCTGGAGCTCGGATTCTTTAATCTTTATTATGAACGAAGGCACTTAAACAAACTTCTTCTTGAGAGCAGACAGCAAATGAGTAGGTTTCTTTGTTTTACATTACGTTAAAAGGTTGTTACATACGAGGCTTTATAAAGTAGTGTTCGGCGTAGGAAGTGATTGTGTTGAAACACACTTATACAAATAGTAGACCAACCGTGCTATATGATGTTATAAAGAATTGTGCAGACCGACGTGACTGTTATCTGCCTTGGTTTTCCGCCAAACGGCCGTTTGGTGCCTGTATAAGTTGGGGCCAGATTTGGGCCAAGCAAAACATTTTATTCCAGGCCTCTCACAATTCGGTCTGCCGCTCAACGTTAAAAAGAGAGGCCTGGGAACCAGGCTGCCACTGACCTATATAACTGGACTGTGGGTCCCGTCCAAAAACTGACAAGAAAACAAAGATGGCGGAAGTAGGGTCCTTTCTCTCATGGTAGCACCCGCTGACCTTATTTTGCACAATATGTTGACCGTGGGCTCAGCCCCGCCCGCAGTCGTATCAATTCAGTTATAAATTCATTCATTGGAGAAAAGTCAGCGGTTACTACTATAGGAGAAAAGACCCATAGACCGCTATCTTGGATCAGACAGCAGTCCAGTTAGGTCAGTTGTGGTAACCGAGAGAGACTCGATGGTACGCAATGCCCACCTATTTTTAAGCAGGGCTGCAAATTACTGTCAGACATCGGACAATGTCCGACCAAATTTGGCAAATGTCAGAACAAAACCAAATTGTCATCGGACATAGTGTCTGATCAAGAAATTCGGTTTGTTGAAGGAGAAACTTCTCTTTTTGAGAGAAAAATACCGATTTCCTTTCGTAATTCTATCGACTAGATTGAGCATGTTTGAATTTTAAATCTTTTTGTAATGACTGACCAAAATTGGAAATGGATCAGACACATGTCCTATCAAACAAAAATATTTATTTGCAGCCCTGTTTAAGCAATCAGTAACTCACCCTGTTCCCGTTTATCCGACGTCTCTTCTTCCCACTGGTCAACGACCACACCATCCACCTCACTCGTCGCTGACACGATCGCCACCGACTTCTCCCGACCGTAGAACCACACCAAAAGACCGAACACGAGAAACGCGGTAATAGACGGAACAAACGCCAAGCCTTTAACTCCCAGAGAATACCCCAAATACTTGGAATTCATCCTAAAATCGTCTTCGCCGTAGCTTCGGTTTGTCGTCGGGTCGATATTACTCCAACGCCAATCGTAAGAAAGTGTCGTCTTATTCGCATTCGCCACGAATGTAGAGTTGGACACTGTATAGATGTAACTGTCAGAGTCGGTGTATTGACCAAATGTGAATGGATCGTAGAATATTTGGTTCTTCCACATGTTCAAGTCGAGGATCATGACTATAAAGATGACGCCGTAGTTAAACCACTTGCCAGTCACGTGCACGGCCCAGTTCTCTTTTTTCAGGCAGCGCGGTGGCGTGAAGCGGAAAGACGAGGTGTTGACGCCAGGTAACTTGATATCAATGTCAGATTGGAAATGAGGAAAATCCCAGTCCTTAAATAAAAAGAAAACAACTGTAAAAGAAGCGATGGTGACATATTATTTATTAATATTCAATATTAGCACACTGATGTATTTTGTGAGTTCTGATTGGATACTTTTTCACCACGTGACACCTGTTATGCCATGGCAACACTCAGCCATGCTTTATTACTCGTGCAGTAAATTTAACAACACGTGGATAATAAAGCATGGTTGCCGAATTTTTGAAATTGCGACGTTTAGGTTGACGTCAATTCCCGTGAATAGTGAACTAACTTTGGACAATCTGTAGACATGATATTAATAAATAGGTGAGTGAGTCAAACCTGCATTACAATAAGTAGATCCATGACGAGAATAACTGAGGCTAGAAAAGCGCGGGATAGCTCATTCGTTGAGACAAAGTCTTTATTTAAATCATCCCATTTCACATAGTCTGTAGTTATAGCAGTAGCCACAATAATCGTTGCCAAAATCCACACCGTCCAGAACGCAATAATACGGTACCATTTGTGACGCCATATGGCACGTGGGAGGACTGCCCAGGATGGATATAGTTTTTCCTGAATAGAAAGAACTATCAATCTTTTATCTTTGTAATGTTTCGTTTAGTTGTTGGGGTATAAAATGTTGTTAGGAAAACTCTGAACGCTAGACGGGCAGGGCTGTATCCAGAAGGGTTTAGACGCCGGTACCCCGGTTTGCGATCCCAAACTAGGTCCCCAAAAAATCATAAATGACATTAATTCAAAAGAACATGAAATTAACATAAAACTAACTACAATCATTATAAACTGTGTAGTACAAACTGAGTTCTCTTTCCAGTCATTTAAAGCAGCTAAATTAGGCATTCACCAATGCCAGTATAGAAAAAGAAAACGTAATAAAACGTCGTAATGTCTGCTAGTCATGATCTCATAATACGATAAGATGAAGTACTTGCCTTCCGTTTCTTGTGATATGCTGACCACAAGGAATGCAGGTTCTGGGGAGAAAAGTCTATCGAGCATTCGAGCGTGGAAAGATGTAAATATTTATTGTAAGTATTTTAATATTCTTGCTATTGTATAAAAAAATTCAAAAGTTTATTAATTAAGCTGTGTAGACCAGTGAAAAGCTGCATTAAAAATCACGCATCAGAATGTTGAAATTCGCCCCTCAGAATGCAGGAAATGCCATTTCCGAGACTCTAGTTTTCAAAATTTTCAGGGGGAGCATGCCCCCGGACCCCCCTAGATGCTACACTCACTGATTGCACAACCCGTACCCCCAAATTATCTATCAACACCATCATCATCATTAACGTCATTATCAATTCAATTATCATCATCAACATCATGCATCGTCATCATCATTGATAGTCATCAACATCATCATCATCATAAACATCACCATCAACTTTCAACAACCTACAACAACATCATAATCATCATCATTGCCGTCATCATTGATTTTCATCATCATTGCCATCATCATTGATTTTCATCATCATTGATCATCATCACCGTCATCACTGATCATCATCAGTCATTGCCATTATCATCATTGATTGTCATCATTGATCATCATTATTGATCGTCATCATCATTGTCATTATCATCATTATTCTAAACCTACATGTAAATCAATTTTTCCAAGGTGGAAACCTTAATTTACAGGTGACTGAAAATATAAATTGATGCCCAGTCTAGTGCTATTTATTTAATTATTTATTTAAGTCGGTTCAACAAACCTGTAACATCATATCAGTGACCATCCATGCAGTAACAAAATCTCCCGTCCAAGTTCCTAGCGCAGCAAACTTCATGAAGTTGGCGTTGGAGACACCGAAGAAACCGGATAGCTTGTAGGAAGAAAGATCAGAGCCAAGACTCAGAAAGCCATTGAATATGAAGGAGGAGATAAATAGAGTTACGAGACATGTGAGAAACATAATCATCCATGAGCCTTGGTCATCCAGGAACATGCGAATTTTAAGAATTCTTCCAAGTAGTCGTTTATGAATAATGAACTTTCCAATACACATTCCAAATGCAATACCCATTAAGAGAAAGAATACTTTCAGTATGGCCCAACCATGTGGAGGATACCTATGCATGTGAAATTAATTTGTCAAATGAGGGATTGAAAGGTCTGTATATGGCATTAATGAAATGGCACTAAAAATTAATAATAATCTCAACTTACAAAAAATAACTGATAAAGGTCATCATCATATTATCATCACCATAATCATTACATTCATTATCAACATCACTGTCATTACCATCATCACCACTATCATCATCATCATGATCACCACCACCAGCACCATCACCACTACCATTATCATCACCATGATCACATACTATAACTATCATCTGACACCACCATAATCATCCCTGCATGCCATCACCATCATCAGTACCATCACCATCATCACCACCACCATCATCACCACCATCATCACTATTAAATTATTACTATCATCATCATCACTACTATGATACTATCATCACCATCATCAGTCTACCATTATCGTAACCATCACATACTACCATCACCATCATTATCACTACCATCATCACCACCATCACCACTACTATCATCACCACTAATGACCATCATTATCACCAGCAGCACAATGATTATCACCATTATCATTACAATCAATTATCACCATCATTACCACCATCATCACCATTATCACCAAGAGTTAGGTATATTATCCAACTTACCTGTATATAAGAAAGCCAACATCATTTCCAATCACTGGAATCTCTGCCTCAATTAGACTGTGCGATACAGGATCCTCAGCAAAGATCAGGAAATTAAAAAAGACTATAATATATCCAATAAGAATCCGGCAGTAAGGATGTTGGAAGTAATATCGACTGTTTTTTAATTGTACTTTATACATGGTCCTTTTTTCACACTTGGGTTGTTCCTAAGGAAAGGCAAGATTACATTATAATAACTACCAGTATGTGACTATATATAATTAAGTTACATTAACCCATTCCTGTTTGAGCTGGCAAAAAATGGCCCCTATATTGTTTTACTCTGTCTAAAGCCAAACAATTTTACTCATCAAAGAGGGACCTTCAGACATCCTAGCCAGCAATGGGTTAGCAAAAAATGCCCCCTTTATTAATGTTTTACTCTGTCTAAAGCCAAACAATTCATTGAACTCCTCAAAGATTGAGGGAACCCTCAAACATCCTAGACAGCAATGGGTCAATTGATGAAGGGGTACATTTTCATGTGTTAGACACAAGAGCCTGGTGCAATGTGTAACTGGCATTTGGTAGACATTCATCAAACTCAATTACTGACTGACAGGGTTTGAACCTGCAACTTCATAACAAGTTAGATTATAAGGCTCTACTTTAAGTAGTACATGTCCATATTTGGTAATGCTCGGAAAGAACAACATAAAATTGTTGCCTGAAAATCCTGGTTCCAGTTTATCGAATATTCATCAAAAATAAATTCCAATATTGAATTCAATCGAACTAACTCGTCCCTTGAATAATTCCACCGTTCCCACGCAAATACCAATGCCAGAACAAGGTCAAACCCTGTTCTGGAACATTCAAGATACAGCAAAGGACATGCAATATAATTGTTAAAAACAATTCAATACCGCTAGAATATTTATCAGGGAGAATAATTTACTTCTCGAGTCAAACATATCCCTTTTCTAATGAATATGATCAAGTAATTTAAACCAAACGTCAAAAGGGCATATAATAATTATAAATACACAACGATCTGTCAGTAGCTAGGAGAAGAGTCGAATTACACCAAAACAAACAAATACATCAGCCGAATTTTGACAGAAGCTTTCCTAAGAATCATCTATAGACTTTATATACAGACAAGGGAATAATCTAGTTTCTATATATTTACTTGGGGGTATATAGTTTTAATAAAAATATCTAGATATTCACGCCTTGGCTTTGGTTCGTTTAAATATGTAGACAAATATATTAACTTGCGAATGATTTGACTCGACTTAATAACTACCGGTAAAAGCTCGCCATTTTAGCGCCATATTCCCAAGAGTATAATCAGTCAAAACAAAGACAAAACAATATATGTATATATATATATATACCTTTTCCTGTATGTCAAAACGTCGAAACGGAATCCCGCCATCCTCATCATTGCCGTTCTCCTGTTCGACATTCGCACTTTTCTCATCTTTAGACTTCATCGCTGTTCCCTGCAATGTCCCCGACGGTGAATCTTTGTGAATGAGTGTTTCTTCTCCTTTTTGGCTTTCCATATTTGCTAAAATATTCGCCTGGGAAGTGAAGTTAGTGAACCCTCCGTTCACACGGTACGTTTCCCCCGGTAGGGAATTATTATCCGGGCCGAGCGGGTTAATATTTGCCATAGTTTTGCTGTCAGATTTCAAGCCAAAATTCTTCAGTATATTATTAAAATTTAAAAGTTTAAAACATTCCTAATATTGTTTCTTCCCGGTGTAGCGTTGATAAAATGTTTGCCAGGCGTTAGTGGCTTGTAAATTTGTTATTGTGGTTTGCGGTGGCTGCACTGTAAAGATAACAAAAATCACGAAATATAATTTGAGATGAGACATATTTTTGACACAATTTGCATAATTCTGGAAGTTGCCAAGGAATCAACGTATCAACGGGTGTATGATTGAAGGACAAACTTTTGTTGAAAGCCTGAAAGTGTACACTAGTTATTAAAAGAAAACAGCTGCTTTTGTTTGTTTGTTTTGACAAAGTGGCCAAAGAAATTCATTTAGTTTAATACCTTATTATAAATATAAGTGCCCAGCACAAAACACGAATAAAAGCCATGAACACAAGGACATAAAAACATAATATTTAATAATCTAACGTTTCGTTGTTTATGCTACAACATCTTCAGAGATAATGATTACAAGATATTAATTTACAGGATAAATAATCATTACCTCTGAAGATGTTGTAGCATAAACAACGAAACGTTTATAGATTATTAAATATTATGTTTTTTATGTCCTTGTGTTCATGGCTTTTATTCGTGTTTTGTGCTGGGCACTTATATTTATAATAAGATTACGGTTTCCGCCTGGTGAATCTCTTGCCGACGTTCTAAAGAAACGAAATTCATAGTTGATTTACTACAAATGTCAACATTAGCTCTGAATGCAACTGTTCAAGTATATAAAGTTTTTTAATATGATGACAATGATTATATACATGTAAAATTGTCATGTACAATTGTAGTACCTTGCAATCATTGTTTTAATAGTAAGTGTTAGATGTTTAAGCTAGTGAGGGGGAACTCTGAATTTTTTTTGAGTATTATTATACCTCGAAAAACATTTACAGACACTCAACTTATATCCGAGCTAGCATAACATTACAACATGTTAGATTTTTTTATGTTTTATTAATTTATATTTTAGTTAGGAACCTTCAAAAATCATATTTGTGAAAGGGCGTCTTATTAGAAAAATAATTTTTAAGTATAAGTAATAGCATGGTTTTGAGTGCAATTTGAAAAATAACAGCACATTGCACAAGTGAGTTTTTCCAGTCTTCACTGAAAGACCGTTGGTCCACTTCTCGTATATTTGGTTATAAAAAAACGCTTTGTTTCTTCTACTACAACTGAAAACGTTTACTCAAAGCACTAAGAGTCTTCTAGTTTTGTTTTAGGCATTTCATTTGACAATATTAAAGAATAATTAGCTTTAAATTTAAACGAATTGTCCTCAGTGATTATTCTCCACTACTCCGAATCTTGGCCGCCATCTTTGTTTACTTTATGCAGGGGGGCTGGGTACGAGGTTGGAAAAATCTGCTGTAGAATTCTGTAGAACGTGATTGGCTCTTTTCAATTTATACTGTTTTTGATTGGCTCGTTGGCTCAACTGAAAAATTGCACCATATTAACTATTATAAATATATAAATATATAAATAAAATTCCATACTGCTCCAATCAGAAACGATGTTCTATCTATTATTACCAAAACCGATGATTCGCGGCATGATCCAAAATAAACATGTCATGTTTTCCGCCGAAACATTGACGAATCCGTCTGCATTCCTTACTAGCCTTTGAAATTGACACCGTGAGATCACTGCAATATGATTGGTCCATTTGCTACTTTTGAATTTTCCAGCCAAAATGGTTTAGTAATGCAGACAGATTCGTTGATGTTTAAAGTGGCCATGCCGCGCATATATCGTTTTTTTGTTTTTTGGCGATGGATAGAATTTCCGACCGGAGTTCCCGCCCTCTCTCGCGTGTTGCGAGGACCACACGAAAGCCAGGGTATCGCGGGCTCAAGTGTGCTTTACAATCAAAGATTTTAATACCTGCATGGCTGCATGTCCAGTTTGAGAGAATTCGAGAATATATTTATTCTAAATGATGATTTTGTTTTGAAATATTTTGATAATGTCCTCAAGAACAACCACCCCGCAGCAGATAAAGTCAAGGAGTTCGTTGCCACAGAAATATCCAGAATGGAAACATTTCTTTCAAGGTTAGTGAGCCATTGGGCTGAACGCTTGGCATGGCATATAAATCCATCTTTGAAACTCTAATTCTAAAAACGTGGAACAACTCAATTGAAAATCGTCTATCGTTGTTTGAGTTTGTATTTTTGGCTTGTGGGATGTTATAAATTTAGTCCTCGGAAGTATGGTAAAGTATGAAGGTGATTAATCGTATGTCTTTCCCAAACAAAACAAGACCAACTGTGGTTTTTAGTAAATATTCATTGCCACGAGATGATGCCCCCTAACTGTTCTAAGTTCACGTCATCACCTTAAATTAGGCTGGTCACTCTGTGGGGAGAAAAGAAAAATGTATGGAAAGAAAATACTAAGTAACTAAGAAATGTATTAGTTTTTATTATATAAAATAGAGTGTTTTATTGATTTTTCCGCCACTAATAAAAGTAATAATCTCACATGTGCAATTATTTATGATAATCGCACATGTGACGATTATCGCTGAATCAGCATTATAGTTTAATGCAATTTTTGCAAGGCAATAGGACAATTTTTTTATATAATAAACAGAACAATACATGGATACTTGGAAATATGAAATTTATTTCTCGTGTTGAACAGGATATGTCACTCGTTCGCTTCGCTCACTCGTGAGATATCCTGGTCAACACTCGAAATAAATTTCATATTTCCGCACATCCATGTATTATTCTCTATATAATCCAGGGCTGTAACAAGACGAAACCATTTGGAGGGGCCCACTGTGACTGCAATGATTAGAGGGGGGGGGGGGGGGGGGGGTGTGAAGGCATGGCCTGTAAATTTTTGAAATATAGGGTCCCTGAAATAGGATTCCCTGGCTTTTGAGAGTAATTTCCAGCATATTTAAACCAATAAAAAATTTATCTTTAATTGTTAAGGTCTTAGGATTTTATGTTCTTTATCACTAAGAGACTTCTAACAACAACAATAAGAACAATTTTATTGGCTCGAACAGCGAAAACGCACACCAGGAACCCACCATTAACATGAATGACCAGTTGAGCCAGAGCAAATTATTGGGCCCAGGCCCCCCCTGGCCCCACCCCCTGCTATGGCCCTGCAATCTAAATTATTTTACAGTTTTTAATACACAATATACTGTAGCTCCTACCTATACTGCATTAGCTCCTCCTATACTGCATTCCATAATTTTGCCTTGTCACTTATCCCCACCAATATTTTTGGTGAGAAAATCACATAGAAAATTGGCCACGCTCATGGTGCAGTTCACAGGCCATGTGTATGCTGGTTCAAGTGAGTCATCCTCAAGCTTGATGTAAATTCACTAAATTCTAAACACACACATGCAAAACATTAATAAGTGAACTGTCCATCAAAAAATCAATCAAAGTTATCTGATACAGTAGTTGGCATCTTCATTCACCCTCCATAGTTGATTGGGTTTGTTTTATGTCAACTCATCACTTCGTCAGTCATGTATACTTTCCACGACTGATTTGAACTTTAAAATCTGTTTTAATGACCAATTGGGTACACACATCTGCCAACAAAACAACTCAACTTCTTTTGGGGGTAGTAAACTGCCAACAAACAACAAATTTTAGTCATTTTACACAGAAGTTTACGATACTAGGTCACACCTTGTTCTTCATCTAATTTGCCCACCATATTTGATTTCAAGTCGGGGAATGCTTGATGTCCTACAATATCCCTAGTATCCTCTTCAATGGATCCATTATTTTCCTTTATCTTCCTAATTTTATCGTATGAACCCACATGTACCACAATGTTCCTTTGCTCCTGATTCATCTTGCATCAGCCTCACATGTATTGATGATGTTTACACACAAGATATTTGTTCTACGCATGCGTAGCTAATCCAGGTCAGCCTGGATTTCACAAGCCACGACAGCTGTGAATTCTGATCGTGCTATCCACCAAATGATTCGCATGCAGCTTCATGTAAAGAAAAACTTAAATGCGAAAATTCAGGCCAGTCCAAGTTTAGACCAGCCTCATGTAAACACTTGGTTATTAACTTACAGACTGTAATTGCTATCATAGGCTACATTTATAAACATGGTACTGGATGAATTTGAATATGTCTTATTTCACCATGTAAACAGGTGGAACCGTACTAATTTGAGAACAGTTCTGAATTTGTCTTCCGTGTAAACAGGTGGAACTGTACTAATTTGAGAACGGTTTTGAATTTGTCTTGGAACAGTGTAAACAGGTGGAACTGTACTAATTTGAGACCGGTTCCAAATTTGTCCAGTACTGTGTAAATGGGATCTTAACACTTTGAGACCTGGACCTCTCCCTGTGCTGAATAAAATCGTCTGGTGTTAGCCAGAATAAAATACTAAAGACTCGTCGTCAGGCTTCAAAGTGTTAAAGAGATCGATTTTAACACTTTGAGGCCTGGACCTCTCCCTGTGCTGAATAAAATCGTCTGGTGTTAGCCAGAATAAAATACTAAAGACTCGTCGTCAGGCTTCAAAGTGTTAAAGAGATCGATTTTAACACGTTGAGGCCTGGACCTCTCCCTGTGCTGAATAAAATCGTTTGGTGTTGGCCAGAATAAAATACTAAAGACTCGTCGTCAGGCTTCAAAGTGTTAAAGAGATCGATTTTAACACTTTGAGGACTAGACCTCTCCCTGTGCTGAATAAAATCGTCTGGCGTTGGCCAGAATAAACTTTAAAGACTCGTCGTCAGGCCTCAAAGTGTTAATATGAGCTGATAAATTTCTAATGTCTGCTCTGTCTGTTCATAAAACTTGTTACTACTGGCATTATTTTATGTTTTCAGATGTTTCCAATGAAAGCAACAAGGGACCATTTTTAATATTGATACTTATATTTATTTTATCTCTTCTGTTGATGGTGTTTGTATATACAAGTTTCCCTAAATTAAAACAGTAAGTTATATATAATTGACACATGAAGTTGTACTATATACTACATAATTATATATGCTTATTTTCTGTATATTAGAAATAGTAGAGTGTTGTGTAGGAAGTGTTTTGGATAGAGCAAAGTGAAAAGATGGTAAACTGCTGAAATTTTTAGAAACGAAATACTGACATTTCAAGCAGAGCCCTGAAAGGGGATTGGCATTAAAAATTAAGTTTGTCTAATTTGAAAGAACTCATAAAATTGTAATAGAAGATCCTTTACAACTTTTTCGTATCATTCTGCGTTTTCAAGATATTTCAATTTGTTTGATATGTAAATGAGATGGGGTAAAATATTTTCATACAGAGCAAAATCACTTACATATCTAATATGAAATGTTCAGCGTCGCAAGGAGTTTTTATGTGCACAGTTTTGAATGATTTCGATGAACAAACTTAGAGATATAACTGGTTTTGCTACATGTGAAAATATTAATTTTTACCCCACACCTGACGTCACAGACCATCTCATTTACATATTAAACAAATTGAAATATCTTGAAAACGAAGAAAGATACGAAAAAGTTGTAAAGGATGTTCTATTACAATTTTATGAGTTCTTTCAAATTAGACAAACTTGATTTTTGTTGCCAATACCCTTTAATCAGAGAAAATGAAATATCAACCAAACAAGGCGTGTAAATATGCCAAAATTAGGGTGATGTAGATTAAAAAGTAGCCAATCAAACTGATAACTAATGTTGAAGTGCCTCTAACCTGGACAATTTTTATTGTCTTATTTGGAAGAACTTTTAAAATGATAAAGTAACTTCTTTGGAAGATTTTCGCTTTGTTTTTGAGATATTTCATTTTGTTTGATATAAAGTCATGATTTCTGCCCAAAACATTAAAGGTGACGTACAGTCCGTTCTGCGCATGACCGCAATGTGGTCCCCAAAACATGACATTCGTAGATAATTACGTGAAGTAATCAGCAAAATGTAAACCGTTAGGAACAACATGGCAGAAAACCAAGCGATTCGGCGAGGATATCTCTTCGGATTTCTTCTATTTCTCCTGAAAATGTTTTGTTTTGGGTACAAGTAATGAATGGGAACCAAGAAAAGCTTACAATCTTGAATAAGGTATTAGTATTATTTTTGTGAATAAAGATGTAAACATTAGTTCCGTACATGCGCAGAACGGACTGTACATCACCTTTAAGGAATCCGTCTGCATTCCTAAACCTTTGGCTGGCATTTATAGTCGGGCCCAGGACGCGTCTTAATTAAATCGCGACTTATTTCCTTCCGTTTAAATGGCCCTAATAAGTGCAAGCATTTTACATCAACAAATCCAAGATGACGGCGTCCACAATGCTTATTTCTTCAAACATACGGGGCTATCTTTATTTTTTATTAATCTGTAATCGATAAATTACCGTAAAATCATATCTTCTTAAATTTGTTTTCCAGAGATGATGCGAAAAAAATCAAACTGCCAACTAATATGAACGATGCAAAAACTCTAGCTGCCGTTTTATCAAATTATAAAGACGATTATTTTTTTACTGTTCTCATAGCCTTCCTCATAACGTACATATTGTATCCTTTTGTAACTGGAATGGTTAGCTACTTAGCTTAATACGTATTGGCGATGCTACCGCCATTTGCAGTTGAGCTTGCAACTCTGCGTTCATTGGACCGCAACGTATTGTTGCCAAGGGCACAATGTGACGTTGCTACGGAGCTTTGACAGGTTTCAATTAGTGATTAATTTGTTATTCTTGCAATGTGGCGAGTAGATATTATAAGAAAATGTCTAGTAAACGATTTAGCAAGGCCGGACGGACATATAATGTTGGTAAAGCTCTACTTAAGCAGAAGCATTATTGATAAGATATTGGAAAACGGTGGAGAAAGAGCAACGGCGACGGTTATTACAAATTAATCACTAATTGAAATCCTGTCAGAACTCCGTAGCGACGCCACGTTGTACCCTTGGAAACACTACGTTGCGGTCCAATGAACGCAGAGTTTCAAACGATGAAACAACGTCTTAATTAACGCAAGCTGCAAGCTCAACTGCAAATGGCTGTATGTCTCTCTCAATCTTAGGCAGGTTGCTTCAATGTTCTTTTGTTTTTTTCTTTAACTCTTCTCTATATCAGTTTACAATCATTTGCTATTCCAGGATCAATATTCCTGAGCATATTGTCTGGATTTCTATTTCCTTTCCCGCTCGCTTTATTCCTTGTTTGTTTGGTAAGTAGTAAGGATGATGATGATCATCATCATCGTCGTCGTCATCAATATCATCGTCGTCATCATTATCATCATCATGATCATCATTATTTTCGTCATCATCATTATAACTATCATCATTATCATCATTATTATCATCATTATCATCATTATCATCATCATTATCATCATCATCATTATCATCATCATTATTATTATCATCATTTTCATCATCATTATCATCATTATTTTCATCATCATCATCATTATTACTATCATCTTCATCATCATCATCATCATCATTATTATCATCATTATCATCATCATCATCATTATCATCATCATCATTATCATTATTATTATCATAATAATATACATGAAAAAATATCTCGACTGTGATTGGCTGATTCCAGTGCAGTTAATCCCAAACCAGAGTGCAGAATTGTGTTATCACAGTGCAAAAATCTGTTATCACAGTGCAAAAATCTGTTATCACAGTGCAAAAATCTGTTATCACAGTGCAAAAATCTGTTATCACAGTGCAAAAATCTGTAATCACAGTGCAAAAATCTGTTATCACTAAGAACCAATCAAATTGATTGTACAGCGGATTTTTCCCGACACAAAACAAACAAAGATGGCGGCCAAGATTCGGCGGTTTTGGGGATAATTTGTTCAAATTTGAAGCTAGTTATGCTTTAATATTGCCAAGTGAAGTACCTACAAGAAGACCAGAAGCTTCTTTATGCCTCGAGTAAACTTTTTCAAGTAGTAAAGGAAGCGAAGCGTTTTTTAACAAATAAATATGCGAGGAGAGGACGGCTAAACACGTACGTTAAAATGTTAGTACAGTTGTTTTGAACATTTTTTCATGTATATTATTAATAAGTAATAGCATGGTTTCGAGTGCAATTTGGAAAAAAACATGCACGAGTGAGTTTTTCAAATACTGTCAAAATAGCACTCGTCCTTCGATGCACGAGTGAGTTTTTCAAATACTGTCAAAATAGCACGAGTCCGAAGGACGAGTGCTATTTTGACAGTATTTGAAAAACTCACTCGTGCATGTTTTTTTCCAAATTGCACTCGAAACCATGCTATTACCTATACTTATCATCATCATTATTATCATCATTTTCATCGTCATCAATATCATTATCATCATTATTATCATCATCATTATCATTATCATCATCATTATTATCATCATCATCATTATCATATCATCATCATCATTATCATCATTATCATTATCATCATTATCATTATTATTATCATCATCGTTTTAATCATCATCATTTTCATCAATATCAATATCGTCATCATTATTATCATCATCATTACTAACTTATCTTGTTTATTCGTTTGTTTTGATTTTGTAGTGTTCCAGTTTAGGTGCCTCGTTCTGTTATTTACTTTCATTCCTAGTTGGAACAAGACTTGTTAAATATTACTTTCCTGAACGAATTCTTGAATGGCAAGCGAAAGTACGTACATGTACTAATTGTTGCTTGGCGTACGAGTATTCAAATTTGGGAATGAAAGCGATTCACTAGTTAGTTCGTTCAAACTGTAGAGTGAAAATCCTTTATTTTTTTATCTGTCCGCTTGTCTGTCTTTTTTCTTGTCTGTCTGTCTGTCTGTCTGTCTGTCTGTCTGTCTGTCTGTCTGTCTGTCTGTCTGTCTGTCTGTCTGTCTGTCTGTCTGTCTGTCTGTCCGTCTCGTCTGTCTGGCTGTTGGTCTGTTTGTTTGTTTGTTTGTCTGTCTGTCTGTCTTTCTGCCTGATTGTCTGTACATCTTGTCTGTCTGTCCGTCTCGTCTGTCTGTCTGTTTGTCTTTCTGTCTGTTTGTTTGTTTGTTTGTCTGTCTACCTGATTGTCCGTCGGTCCGTCTGGGTTGTTAGCGCGTTCAACTCGTGTGTTCGTTGACTCGTGTGTTCATTCGTTTTTTTGTTTGTTTGTTTTTTAATTTTTTTGTTTGTTTGTTTTTGCTGTTCGTTTGGTTTTTTGTTTGTGTGTTTGTTTGTCTGTCTGCCTGATTGTCTGTCCGTCTCGTCTGTCTGGCTGTTGGTCTGTTTGTTTGTTTGTTTGTTTGTTTGTTTGTTTGTCTGTCTGTCTGTCTTTCTGCCTGATTGTCTGTCCATCTTGTCTGTCCGTCTCGTCTTCATGTCTGTCTGTTTGTTTGTTTGTCTTTCTGTCTGTTTGTTTGTCTGTCTACCTGATTGTCCGTCGGTTTGCCTAGCTGTCTGTCGGTCCGTCTGGGCGTTTGTTCGTTCGTTTACTTGCTTGTTAGCGCGATTCGTTTTTTTTCTTTGTTTGTTTCTTTTTGTTATTTTTCTTCTTCTTTTGTTAAAATTTACCTATCTGCTCATTCAATATTATTTCTTCATCCTTTTTAGGTTCAAAAACATAAGGATGATCTTTTAAGTTATATAATATTTCTCCGTATTACGCCATTCTTACCTAACTGGTTCATCAATGTTTCATCGCCAGTCGTCAACGTACCTCTGCTGCCTTTCTTTGTTGGAACTTTTGCAGGTAAGAAACGTTTGACACCTTGCCGCTGCTTTTCCAAAATATGTCGTCAAACTCTTGTGAATCTGAATATTTTCGCAATTTTCCGGATCACCCGTTGTTCGTACTGCAAGATTTATGGGTAAAAGCGGAAAAATTTAAATAATGACGTCATCCCGACGGAGCTATGACGATATAAATATTGATTTCGGAGAAGCTGTGGAAGGACTGGAGAAAGTCCTTATGAGTGATCCGTTTTAGCGACGACCCTCCCCGAGTTAGGTCGAAATCAACGTATGTCACAGGAAGTGTTTACTTATTTATTTTTATTTATTTTTATTTATTTTATTTATTAACTTTGCCTCAATACAAGACACACAATTAAGATATGAAACTACAAAGTTATACTATATGAGGCTGGGTAACCGCAACAGCTAAAGCCAATTACTGCGGACCCTTATTGTATTTACTGTTTACTCTTTGTTGCTTGGACCGCCGTACGTTTATTTCAAATATTCCAAGGCCTCTGTAAAAAAGCGGACCAGTTGGTAGTGTATTCGCTTTGTTTCTTGGCCAGTGTTTTTCTTCTTTGTTTCTTTCCAAAAATGTTTTCCCGCGCTTTTTCTCGGGCACGACAACCAATCAGAAACGCTGTTGTATTAAATGTCTTTTATTCCAGGCGTTGCTCCACCATCGTTTGGTTTCATTACGGCTGGGGTCGAAATTCATAAACTGACTACGACCGGGGATGTTATGACCTTTCAGTCCATCGCGATAGTCGTCGTATCCGCCGTACTTTCGTTGGTTCCGGTGATCTTCCGAAGGCAGTTACGAAGTAAACTCGACTAGCATCGGAAATTACGACCACTGACCTGATATATAACTGGACTGCGGATTCCATCCAAAAAGTGACCGGAAAAAAGATGGCGAAAATCTCTCATGGTAGCGACCGCTGACCATATCCTACCCCACTAATGTTTACTTGACTGTGGGCTCAGCCGAGCCCGCAGTCCCATCAATTAAGTTATATTCATTAAACACAGAAAGGTCAGCGGTTACTACTATGGGAGAAACGACCCATGGAGATCATAATATAAAGACTAGAGGGGGCATCGGGGCCAAAAATGCGAGGAATATTGACGGCCGCCATTAGAGGGGCAAAAACGAGCTAATATTCGTCAAAACAAGCCTTGTACTAAATTTTTATCATGATTCTTAAGAAAATAGAACTTTTAGAGTCTTATTACTATTATAAATTCTTACCTTAGTTCTTTATTGGGGCGTCTATTATCTTTGTTTAATTTTTCCACTCCTTGGATATAAATTGTGGCCGCCATTTTGAAATACCCGGCCGCGCGTATTGACAGTCTTCAAAGGGCCTGGATACTAGCTTTTCCCCTCTAATGGCGGCGTCGTACTTTCCTCGCACATTTGACTAGACTCAGCATAGGAATGCCACCTCTGGTACTTATATTATAGTCTCTATGGAAACGACCCATAAACCGCCATCTTGGATTGGTCACCAGGACTTTAAGATCTACGACGACGTCCTCTGGGCAAAATAATTATTTTTGCAAAACAAATAGAATGAATAATTTTTAGACCCAAGAGTAATCTCAACACCATCCTTGTTCTTTATACAACGCCACTCAGGGCATTTTCACGTCTTCAGGACGACGTCAACGGCCAAAAGATGAGAGCTGTTGCTTAAGATTGACTTCAATACGGACACTCCAATCATTTTAGCAATACTGGGGCGTTTTGGAAGTCATTAAACTAGCTTCAAATATCAAATATAATAGTCAGTTAACCGTGACTTCTTTAAATTATAAAACTTAACTTGCGTTTTAAACTGCCGTCGTCGTCCTAGCATCTTAAAGTCCCTATTGATATAGGTCACCCGCAGTCCAGTTATATATGCCAGTGATATCATTATGGCAGTGCGCGAACATTTGTGTCCAAACAATCAAACGAAAGGGTACAGAATTGTAGAAGTCAAGAGCAAACTGCTGACGTAAATAGTTTTGATAACGTATAGTACTTTGTTCACACGCAGGCTTCGGGGGAAAGTTGGCTCTGCCAACAAACTCGATCTTCGCCAGTTTGGGGTGAGTCAGTCTGGTGTTGAACTGGTCAAACAAGTTCTTGTGTATGAACACACGCAATCAGGAAAATAGCAAGTAACGCGTTAGAGCCTGGGCCCAAAATAGTATCTTGGCAACCGTTCACGCATACTCTAAGAAAAGAAAGAAATATCGAGTTTGTCGGCAGAGCCCACTTTCCCCCGAAGCCTGCGTAGGTCTGAAAGAGGCTCTGACTTGCAGGGTATGGTGTTCACATACTCTCAGGTGAAGGGGTCCGCTCGAAACGTCAATATTTCGTTATCAAAACTATTCTTAATGGAGCAAACTGTAATACGTTTTAAAGGGCATATGACTCGAAAATTAAGTTTGTCTTATTGAAAAGAACATTTAAAATGATAAAATAACATCTTTTGCAGTTTTTGGTTTCCTTGCTTCGTTTTCGAGATATTCCAGTTTGTTTGATATGCAAATGACACAACTTTCTACGTCACACGTGCATAATGAGTTATCAGAAAAGGTTACATATCTTTGATATTATGAAAACATGGGCTTAACTCAAAGGAAGCATGTGCGTGTTTCTACCCACAACACCAAACTTGTAGAATTCCAAATGATTTCGTTTCACAATAGCAAAAATATGTAACCTTCTCTCGGTAACTCATAATACTCATTATGCACGTGTGACGTAGAAAGTTGTGTCATTTGCATATCAAACAAACTGGAATATCTCGAAAACGAAGCAAGGAAACCAAAAACTGCAAAAGATGTTATTTTATCATTTTAAATGTTCTTTTCAATAAGACAAACTTAATTTTCGAGTCATATGCCCTTTAAGGCGTCCTGGCTGGTATTTGTGTGGCTAAAATTAAAAAGTGGACGGGTATTCTACAATTGCTCTTTTTGGACAACCGGAACTTTTCATATGATAAGTTGTACGTATACACAGTGATGGATCCAGCTTGATCTAGTAGGGGGGGGGTGCTGCAGGGGCGGATCTAGAATTTTTTTAACCTTAGTGAGACCATTCCGGGTCCGCGGGCATGCCCTCCGGGAAAATTTTTGAAATTTGGACCTCTGAAATGGCATTTCCTGTATTCTGACGGTACTTTGAAGAAAGATTTAAAAGTTCTAAATCGTGTTTTCAATAGCGCATTTTATCAAACCTGGAAGGTGTCAAATAAATTTAGGGATAAAGTGGACGTTTTATTATGAATTTTATTAGGGATATCACAAGGAAGCTAGACATTAGAAATGTGATTGACATTTTCAATGAAATCCACGTCGCATCCCACTGCAGCAAGGCACTAATTGACTAATTGGCACACCCCCTTGGCCAAGGGCCAGGGGTGTGCGTACCCCCCCACCACCCCCGCGCCCCCCTGTAAACCCATCACTGCGTATACATGTAGTGCATGTGGTACGTTTGCGAGCTTGGTGTAATGGAACAGACGTTTGGTGGACGTTCATCAAGCTCAATTACTCAGAAAAGATTTCTGAGCCCCAGACAGGGTTTCTAATGACCAGTTAGACACTCTAACCATTGAGCCACTGAGCCAGTGAACCTCCTAAGTGGTAGGAGGACACAACGTCTACCAGGTCACAAATGGGATTTGTTTTCGAAAGTAGCGCAGATTGTGTTTACTTCATTACAAATATTGTAATATATAAATAGTGTATAAAAACGACTCTGAGAAGCACAAAGATTTCAAAATTCTATTTCGTTGAACAATCAACATACATGTTCTAATTGCTTTTTCAGCACTACAAACACACATTACAATACAATACTATACTATAAAATCTTATATTTGGCACATGAAGACCAGCTTGGCCACTTTGTCATATGTCTTTACATTGTAAATACCGAAACGTAAGCAGCAAATAACTAGAAGCTCGCAAGCGATATTGCTCAACTAAATTAGAGATTGCGAGATATTGAGGTACAAGGTACAACCCAGGGACACACTAGGTACATCTTGGGACGTACTAGGTGCATCTAGGTACAAGCCATTGACATACTAGGTATATCTAGGTACATCCCAGGGACATACTAGGTACATCTTGGGACACACTAGGTACATCTTGGGACGTACTAGGTACATCCCATGAACATACTAGGTACATCTAGGTGCATACCAGGGACATACTAGGTACATCCCAGGGACATACTAGGTACATCTTGGGACATACTAGGGACATTTAGGTACATCCCAGGGACATACATGGTACATCTAGGTACATCCCAGGAAAATACTAGGTACATCTAGGGACATACTAGGTACATCTAGATACATCATCCCAGGGTCATACTACAATCAGTGCAAAAAATGTTGAAACGAAAGGAAATTCAACTGGTGCATCCCCCCCCCCCCCCCCCCCCCAATTCAATGTTGATTTGAGCTTAATTTTCCATTTTCATATCTTTAAGAAATGTTAAAGGCATATTCTTTCATTGCCATCATCAACATTGCAACATTGAACGGGGGGGGGAGGGGGGGGGGAATAGAAAATTTTAAATTAGTAAGGAATTGAAGGATCATTTGTATGAAGCGTTTCAACGAATAAATGCACTGATTGTCTGAAAATCAGTTCATACATTCTCGAATGATCAATGCCCTGTATTTGTCGCATTATGTACGCTTCGCTTACCAAACTAATCGGTGCATGTAATTAAAGTGTAACATTAACGAAATTCAAAAAAAAATTAATTTTAATTGATTAGATGACGTCATGATACCATTATTGTGAAATTACATAAACGTCCAATATGGTTTTTAAACAATATTTGAGCGGAAAACAGCTTGCATTGGCAAAATTTCTTTGGCTAGAAAAAAAATATTCGTTTGCGGAGATAGGGAGAAAGACAAATATGTCAAAGGCAAGTGCTTGGAGAGCAGTACAAGAAAAGCAAGTTACAGATCCAAAAACAAAAGGGAAAAGGAAACGTGGCTGGCCTGAATGTTTAAGTTTGCGTGACAAGAGAAAACTTAAGCGAAGTATAATAAAGTTAAGGAAAGAACATGCCAATTTTACTGTTATGGAGGTAGTGCAAGAGAGTGGCATTTCTCCTAACGCGGCCAAGTACAGAACGTTTGTGAACAACATACAGAAATTTGGATACAAATTTTTACAGACAAGGAGAAAAGGTATTTTGACAGAAAAAGACTACAAACGACGTCAAAAATTTGCTCGAAATATGTTAAAAAAAGATGAGTCTTATTGGAAAAGTGACGTGGCCTTTTACTTGGACGGAGTATCTTTCGTTTACAAAGCTAATCCGATGAGTGATGCATTGAAACCAAAAGGGAAAATATGGCGCAAAAGGAATGAGGGGTTAACAATCACAACAAAAGGAAGTAAGGATCTGGCAGGGGGAAAGAGACTGCATTTAATAGTTGCAATAGCCTACGGAAAAGGTGTAATATGTGCGGAGCCTTACGAGAAAATGAACGGGTCCTTCTTTGCGCAATTTGTGAGAAGAAACTTCCCAACGCTATTTGAGATAGCAGGAAAGACGTCAAATGAGCCAAAGTTGTTTGTAATGGACAACGACCCATCACAAACGTCAAAGAAAGCAAAGGATGCCATGACAGAAATTGGTGCTACAATGGTAGGCATTCCAGCAAGATCCCCTGATATCAACCCTATCGAAAATATGTTTCATATCGTGAGGAAACGTTTACAAGCACAAATTCGAGAGAATAACATCACGCATCAGACTTGGGAACAATTTACAGACGCTGTAAAATATAATGTCTGGTCCGTATCAAAAGAGTACATAGATAAAACTATTTCTTCAATGTCTAAGAGAATAAGAGATATCGTTAACTCCAAGGGAAGACGCATAAAATATTGATATTGTCATTACACACTTGAAGGAAATATTCAATAAAATATCTTGAGTTAATGAGTGGTGTCAAGTTGCACAATGTCTTTCCCTATATATATAGGATATATATTTATAACAAAATGACGTAAAAAACGGAACTTACAACATTTGAAAGTGATTTGTGTATGTAAATCATTTTACAGGGAAAGAGCTTTCACTTGCGCACACTTTACCGTGGATAGACTTAAAAAAACTACACTTTACCACACTTTACCACACTTTACCACACTTTACCGCTCAGTAATAAAGACACAAAGCAAATAATCTTATTAAATGCTGGAAAATGGTAAAGTGTGGTAAACTGTGGTAAAGTGAGATAAAACCGTCAGGAAGGGTGGTAAAGTGCGTCAATATATTACATATATTGCTCTAAGTTTAAATAAACCAGTTCTTGTCCCCAATTTCTCTGCCTAACAGCCTAAGTTTACCTAATAATGTCATTGAAGTATAAGACGCGCAAAACAGGAAGGACAAGCAGTAATCTCCTTTTGCTCGCTACAGGGGATCTGTCGGTAGAAGTTAAAAACCTTCCATCGCACAGCCATCATTTCTGTTTCTCGTTCATCGACCCCGCCGTTTCGAACATAAACCAAAGGCCGCTTGCCGGTACAAAATATTGGCGTATCTCTATCGAACACGCCGTCTTTAGCGAAGTGGGATTTGGGCGCCGGCAAATGCACTAACTGACCTTCTAACATGAGAAGGAGATCATGCCACGCTATGATCTGTGGAGACCACCTGAAGTCATTGAGAAAAATTATTTCAGCTTTCTCCGCGCCGACCCAGGCAAAACTAGTGGATGCGGGATTGGTAAAAGTCTCGTAAATTTTGTTCAACGGATTTAAGAGAAATGTTTTACCGCAGTTTGCCGGCCCCGTCAACATTATATTGCGATATTTTCCTCTTCCCTTTTCCAGCAGCTCTCTCGTACTGTTAACAAATGCCTCTTCAGAAATTCCATTGTTGGCCAAAAGTTCTACAGCACAAGCCATCCACTCCCTTTCTTCCTGACAAATACACTTCTCCGCATATGCAATGCGCAACAAGTCCATGCGTGATTTCTCCTTCCGCTTTTGCATGACTTCTGCGTTGGCCATCTCCCAGGCATTACTCAATAGTTCGTTAACAACTTTACTGCCCCGATTGATAATGAACTCTGCCAAATCAGTTTTCCCCTCACGTTTCTGCATATTTGCAAAAGCTAACAAAGCTGTTCTGTCACGAAGATTTTGAGATATTATAATTTCGGAAACCTGGAAAGCACTGAGACGTTTCCGCTTTTTCGAAACCCCTTTATTTTGCCCCTTTGCATGTATGCATTCTCCCATTTCTCCCTCCGACTGCTCTTCTCCACTATTTCGAAGTTCGTTGTCGCGCACTCTCTTATTCCTTCGTCTCTGAATGGCTTCATGAGCTTTTGTTGTTGATGGGCCTTTACTATCTCTCAAATCTGGGTGATTATCACTTTCTTGAAAGGTGCTATCTTCTTTCGTTACATACTTCCACGCCGTGTAATAATTTGCATGGACGGTGGAAAAATGCACTGAAATGCCATGATGCTGCCCTAGATATCTCTTCGAAGGTAGCCATCGTTGAACTCGGTCTAGCTTCAAGCACAGGTGGTAATGAACCCCAGATCTTTTGTGTGATTCTTTTGAACAACACCAGTGTTTTACTTTGGCGGTACCGCATGAGAAAGAAGCAACAACGGCGTTGGCAAAAGATTCCCTGGTTGGAAACTTTTCGGTGTTTGCCTGGCTATAAGTTACTAGATACACTTGTCGATTGTCACGAGAACGCAATTCTTCTGCTTCAGAATTTGTTGAAGAACTATCGCTATGATACTCAGAGAGATACTCCATAAGTGTATAGTTGCGATTAAATTGCGGTTTACGAATTAATTGCGTGTATAACATTCCATTGTTGGTTTCCACGTGACACACAGCTCACAGTTCTGCATACGCCCATGCACATTTTAGTGAATAAGTAATAAAACATTTGTGAAAAATGAAAGTAAACGTATACCTTGTTAACGACTAAATAGTTTTTAAAAATATATGAGTATTAATTAATAAAAATTTAAAAAGATTATTCTCCATGAAAACGTTAAATATGATTTTGCTTTCACATTATTGCGCCATTTGGGTAATTTTCAATTCAGACAATCAGTGCAAAAAATGTTGAAACGAAAGGAAATTCAACTGGTGCATCCCCCCCACCCCCCCCCCCCCCCCAATTCAATGTTGATTTGAGCTTAATTTTCCATTTTCATATCTTTAAGAAATGTTAAAGGCATATTCTTTCATTGCCATCATCAACATTGCAACATTGAACGGGGGGGGGGAGGGGGGGGGGGAATAGAAAATTTTAAATTAGTAAGGAATTGAAGGATCATTTGTATGAAGCGTTTCAACGAATAAATGCACTGATTGTAGGTACATCTAGGGTCATACTAGGTATTTGCCAGGGACATACTAGGTACATCTAGAGACATCGTAAAAAGTTCACTGCGAGCTTTACCGCGAGCGAACTTGAAGCTTCACGTGCTTATTAAGATACACGAACAATGGTATTAAGGTTACCAATTCTTCTCGAAAAAATTTACCGAACAACGGAAACTTCGAGTTGTCGTAAACTACATGATATAATTACTACAAAATTATATTAAATGTTTCTCGCGGGTCCAAAGCAAGGAAAGTTGAAAGCAAAATGCTCTCTTTGAATGCAAATGAATGCAGCGTCCCACAAATAACTAAACGTTCATCTTAAAATCATTTGGTATAAATAGAATAGAAATTTTTTTGCGGAACACAACCTTAAGTGTACTTTGTGGTCTTTGGAGATTACTGTGTACTACTTGGTGTAAGCAAAGTCAGAGTGAACACTCTAAGGGTATAAATACTTGGTTTAGGCTTAACGACCAGCGTTAAACTAGGAAGAGTGAACCTTAGTATACTTTATTCGTAAAACGATACACGAGCTTGCTTCGGGGTTTCGTCAGGATTCCCTTGGCTATGTAAGTGCGCAGGGAACGGGCGAAGTTCTCATACTTCATATGGGGTTTATTTCGTCTTCGCCCCCACTGTGACGCCACCTCGGAAGAATTCAGGAACTTGAACACTCCTTTCTCCTTATCCACCCACTCGACCACGTCCGAGTACTGCTGAGGGTTGGCCAACAGCTCAAGCAAAAAGTGACAAAGACGTGGTCGGGAAGACTTGGCCTTTTGTGGTGGTTTGGGCGAGTTGACAGGGCTCGCGTCCGCGCTACCGTTTGTACTCTTTGGGACTCGTTGGAACGTCGACAATCCAGTTGGCTTCTCCGGCAAGTTGTTGATCAACGGCATGGGCGCTTGTTCTTGTTCATAAATACTACTCTCGTCGTGGTAACCCATGTAGTGCGGATACTCTAGGGATAGATCAGGGACGGCGAGGGATTGGATTAGTTTTTCTTTCTGCAGGCGCTCGTTCTGTGACTCAATATCCAACAGCTCGTTCATCCATACATCCTGGTTAGCACTCTGAGTCCTATAGCAGTTCTGTTTCCCGGCTGTTAGGTTCTCGAGTTTGATTTTGGCGTGCTCTTCAGGAAACTGACACGTGCAACGAGGTACAGGTACGTCTGGTGTATACTGGACACACGTGCAACCATCATCGCTACGTGACTGGGCAATTTGCTGTGTTTTTTGCATCAACCAGTAGTTTTCCATTTCGTCTCTTGGTCGTCTGTCGGTTTGATAGCATCCATTGCATGATGGCTGCGGCAAGCAAGTCATTGCTTCAGCGTGCATTCCTTGGGTCATGTCGCCCATGATGCTTCGCTTAACCCAGTCGCCTACATTCTGACTGTACATAGAGAAGTCGTTGAACAATGGCGGCCTCTCTTCAGGCAACTCGAGTTTGTGGCGAATGTTAGGCTCGCTGAAATAGCTGCGGCCCAAACCTAAAATTGAATGTACATTAATCATCCGTCCATCCACCATCTATCCGTTCATCCATCTGTCCTAACAAGACCTCTTGCATTTGAGCTAACCTGATCCACTAGTGTGCTTACTGCCTAACTTATACACTAACCTAGTGATCCACTAGTGTGTTTACTGCCTAGCTTATCACTAACCTGACCCACTAGTGTGCTTACTGCCTAACGTATACACTAACTAACTTGACCCACTATAGTGTGCTTACTGCCTAACGTATACACTAACCTGACCCACTAGCGTGTTTACTGCCTAGCTTATACACTAACCTGACCAACTAGTGTGTTTACTGCCTAGCTTATCACTAACCTGACCAACTAGTGTATTTACTGCCTAGCTTATACACTAACCTGACCCACTAGTGTGTTTACTGCCTAGCTTATCACTAACCTGACCAACTAGTGTGTTTACTGCCTAGATTATCACTAACCTGACCCACTAGTGTGTTTACTGCCTAGCTTATAAACTAACCTAGTGATCGACTAGCGTGTTACCGCTTAAGCTTATACACTAACCTGACCCACTAGTGTGTTTACTGCATTCTAACATTTCACTAAACCCAATACCCCAAAACTGTTAAAAACTACATAATATATTGCTTTTGAAAATACATATATAATTTAGTTACTCGTCCCTACTTCGTTAGACTATATGTTTTGATGTTGCATTGAGAAGGCCCTGGGAACGAGGTTGGCATTTTGGTTGAAACATGATTAATGCATTTATTGTTAATTTTTATATAAATAGATATTATATTGAGTTCGTATTGCCGCTGGTATTGGTTTAAGTATTTTATTTCAAACGCTTTCCAATTTTAATTGTAAACGTGACATGAAGGAAGCTTTGACACCTGTTTTGATCTTATTTTTAAACGTGACAAGTGCATTAAGTATTAAATAATAATATTCTGACGTAATTACCAAGCCCTCGTTTTTCGCAAACAATCAACTAAATATACACAGGCTTTGTAAAACAATCGGATACAATCAATCTTAAAAGGAATTGGTCGGCGTAGCGAAAACTGACAAAGAATTGGATTCTTAAAGCCAAATTTATTAATTATCTACCGCTTTCTGTACGGAACAACAAGAAATCAGAGAGCTAAAGGTATTAAAGCTAGGCATCAGAAAGCCCCCGTGACCGACGCTGAATGATTGGCTTTTTTGTGCCACGTGATCTACCCTAATTCGTAAACACAAGCAATATTGCTTTACTAAAAATATCCAAATGGCACATGTTAGTACTAAAACGTGTCTTTGTTTTATCTACGATCAATTCAAAATAGGAAAACATCGAAGATCAGAAAAAGTACATAGTAGAATTTTGTTGATCTTACATTCATCAGTTACACGATCTTTGCAAGAGTTTTTTTAATTCTTGTTTAAGGAGTTTCCGTTTCTCCTAACTTGGGCACGCTTAAAAGACCTTTGTCAGGCCATTTCAGCCTCAGTTGTCTTACTTTGAAATTCTGAGCTGTAAACTTCAAAATTAAAGCTCTACATTAATTCGATTATGAAAGACGAGTCACGTAACAACTATATGAAGGATTTTTGAACCTTTCAGACCACACGTTTTTTACACAAATTGACCATAACTTGCTTGCCAACATTTCCAATCCCTTTCACTCTCGCTTTAATTTTGCCCATCCGTATTTTCATGCAGGTTTCTATTATCTCTTTTGTGTTTTTGTATGATGTTAGGACAATTTTGTTTCTGTAAACACATTTCACTTAAGACCTGGCCAAACGCTTTCAACATTTCATTCAACATCGTTCAACATTGTTGAATTCAACCGTGATTCAACATGTTGAAAGCGTTTGGCCACCCTGTTGAATGATGTTGAACGTTGTTGAATGGTGTTGAACGAAATTTGAACATGTTCGAATTTTCGTTCAACATGCGTTCAACAATGTTGAACGATGTTGCATGAAATGTTGAAAGCGTTTGGCCAGGCCTTTAAACAGCTTTAAAATACTTTGGCCAAGTCGCAAAAGAGAGATACCGTTGACTCTCTATATATACTTTATCAGGTTTCAAAACTGTTTGTTATAATTCTGCTGACAATGATGATAACTAAAATGCTGATGTTTTGCCAAAACTTCAACAAACAACTCCGATAAAAAATTGATATGAGGGAACGCCCGTGACACCATGACCATAAAAGGAAATTTGAACACATCTCGAGTGCATGGTGTTACGCAGGTGATTTTTTCGTGGGGGGTAGGGTAGGGGGGTAGGATATGTATTTTAATTCCAGTGCATGAAAGATTAATGTCCAATTTTTTATAGGGTCACGTTTCATGGCTTAAGCTTTTAATTAAAAATATTAAAACCCATATTGCATACAGTTTTCATATCTTTAATCTAAAATTCTATATTTTGAAATATTGAGTTGCAAGCTTCGAATTTGTTAACAAGATGCATGCTCTATCGGATCTCTTGAAATATTGAACACTTAATCATCAAAATGTAAGTAACAAATTACAAAAACCAGACTAGGAGTGGATTGCTTTCTGTCCTTTGATTTCGTTTAACGCTCGAAGGCTTTTAATTTAAGTCCTAAACGAGCAAACCATGGCAAATCAAGGCCAAATGTGTTGTCTATCGAATATTCAGATTTCAGTGACAGCGTGGCCGTCAACACATTTTACAACGGTTCGATAACACGGCTATATATATTTTCTTTTACAAAATAACTTGGGTGTTATGTGACATAAAGTGAGCCCCAAATTAGCTTTAAGTGTGGAGGGTGTACTCTTCTTGCCAAATGAGTTTCGCCAGTCATTTTCAGGTCTTGTCATGAGACGTGCTGACACAAGGGCGCTTTCTTGCTGACATGACAAGTTGCGTGATAATGATCTCGCGTGACGTAGCTCACGAAATCGAGCGCGAGAGATGTTGTCCTGGCCTTGCCCTTGGTCCCTTTAGAACCGCCAGACTCTAGAGAGCAGATACTTTGCCACAAAAAGCCCACAAAGATTGAATGAAACCAGAGCTCGAATCAGCTGGTCTTTGGCGGCGAGTGTTATACCCTGCACGCGCTTGTTTGTGCTATTATCTGCCTATTGATGACGTACATACAACCCTCGTGACGATAAACATCAAAAGCTGTAGTTCGTAAACAGTTCGAAGATTCCAAAACACGTACGTTTATGGCTTATCCAATGCTCAGCTCAGCCAAAACTTCTAAAAAAAATGCCCTTAAACCAGTAGAAACCTAGAGTTCTAGGATTTCCTAAATGAAGTCCACAATCTTCATTATTACTTAATTATTACTAATAAACCCGACCTAAAGAGTTGTATAGTAAAATATATAGTATTATACATACCTGGAACAGTAGTTCGACATGCGCGATCCATTTCTCCTCGAAGTTCTGGAATTACTGCAAGGGAAGCAAACAAGGAAAAAACACTAAGTAACGTTACTGTTCGTAAGAATAAGACCCGGTTCCAACAATACATTGGAAACACTACATCACGGCAGAATACTTCCTCAATTGTTCTTCCTTTACGCTTCAAACTTCAAGCAAACCGAAACTCTAATGAACATCATCATTATTTACCTCTTAAAGAACTCGACGTGCAAAAACAAGGCGAAAACCTCACGTTAGTTACAATTTTTTCCCGTTTTCAACAAAAGCGTTTCAATTCCGTACGTCTCTGTTAAGAGATTGTTGATCGAATGACTAACATTTGGACTAATCAAAAACAAGGCTTGTGATATACATTACGTCAACATCGACCTCTGAGGGCGTAAAGGTCACCATTTAGCCATTCTTTGTTGTGAAGACTTCCTGTAAGTCGATTCGAGTTTGTTTTCGACAGTCATCTGATCTGCTTCGCCCAGTGCTGATTTACGAAAAACATCCTTGAAGTTCGGGGCCCTGAATTCCTGTTGAAATATCAGTAATCGTAAAACACCGTATAATACCGCTTCTTTGACCAATAAACGGCCAAACGTTGAACAGTTTGGGTTTCTCAATTCCTGGTAATCGAACGACCGAAACCTCACGTGATGACGTCAGTGCTTCAACTTCACAAATAAACACGTACCGACTTTGTACCGGTAATCGATCATTTTTGGGCTATATAACTAATCATTTTGACAATAAGACCCCCGAGGTTTGCGAAACTACAGAATTACTACGCTTTTAAGCAAGATACCACCGTTTTGTAAACGCAGTTCGTAGTTTGCGTGGGATGTTTTCTTTTAACAGAACTGCGGGGGTAATTACATATTATTCACACAACTATAGCGCTGAAGGGGTGTAATTTGACTTGCAAACAGCCAAACTTAACACTTGCTCTAGATAAGCAACCAAAAGGCAGAAACGTATAGCGAATTTGAAGGGAGAATTGCATAGAATGTTGTTTAATAGAGAGTTTTTGTGCGTATATACCCGTTCCCGTATTTTCACATGACCTTTGTTGTGTAAATGGCGAGGCCTTGATATTCGACCTGTCAACACAGCGGGCTTACGAAGAATATATTATCCAAATTGAACAACTTCCTTTAGTCGATAGCTCGATAAGCTTTATCTTTAGACGTGCAGAGAACATATATATCTGGCATTCTGGCCATCTCTATATAGCCAATAGTTAGCCAGTATTTAATAGTAAGAGCGTGACTATATTGCTGTAGCTGTTTTGACTGCTAGAAAGATTAAAGAAAACAATTTAACAAACATCTTCCGGTCACAGTGTTTGCCATTACGTCAGACTCACGGATCAACAAGTCAACCACTATCGAGGGAAGTTACATAAATACTGAAAATCTATTTCCTTCACTTTAATGACAAATTTTAAGTTATTTATTTCCAAATTGCCTCTTCTGGAGCACCACTAAACATTTAAATTTAGAATCCAGCGTACTATTATAAACTTTGTCTTTCACTGAATGTTTCGCCCACTGACGAGCGCTATATAATCGTCTAACATTGGCCAGAGTAAACTAACTATAGTTAATTGAGATAAGATGGGCTGTAATTCTTTCACTGGCACAGTAATACTTTTTGACGATTAAAATAGTTTGGCGTTAGCCAGAGGAAAATAATAAAAGCAGTGAAAGACTTATAAGTCAACTTAGCCCTTTTCTTCAATTTTTTTATTTGGATTCGCTGGATATGTGATCTTTTATGCCGTATGCAATAATGCATGCCATTCTTCAGGAATCACGGTTTGTCGGTTAGTTCGAGCGAGAGGGAGAGTCGGATGTGGATACCAAGTACCTCCCACGTAATTAGTATGGAAATGATAAGCTGGTACTCAGAGATGCCAATATCAGTTGTAGAGTGAAACTAAAGCAAACGTTAGCCATATGCCCACAGTGTTTTTAATGAACTTACAGTTAGGTGGGCGTAAAGACGAGTAAATATTCAAAATCCTCGCAGCGTATAATATTATGCACATCCTACGCCATTCTTTCGAAATACAAATCTCTATATACCTCGAAAATTGGATCTGACATCATATAGCTATTACAATACGATAATCAGTTAAACAAGTTTTAAAATACCTGTAGGTGCCTTATGGAAATGCTGGCTGTGTTAATCAACAATTAAACAATGTGTAACAAGTATGCTTTACGCATCTGTATTGCTTTTATGCATAGCTATAATCACTCCCTAATTAAATCACCGTTATATAATAATTATATTTAATATAATATAATATATATAAACTTATATTACTTTTGATAACGAAATACTGACGTTTCAAGCAGAGCCCATCGTCATTTTACTGTGAAGAAGAGCTCGAAATGTCACTTTCGTTAATTATCAAAACTATTCTGCACGGGCAGTTTAACATATTTTCACTAAAACACTGCCTACACAGCACTCTACGGTTTTAATAAACTTAAAACGTCATATATATAATTTATTTATTATACTATATTATATATATAATATTAATTATATTTAATAATATAATAATTGCAATATAAGAAATTAATTAGTAAAGTATAAAGTATATCCACTTGTTTGTTTCTTCGGGAACAATCGTTTTCTCTCCAAACCAGAATATGGTTTGGATAATCCAAATAAGCTATACCATGCATTTAATAGTCAGGAAAGAATGACTGGATGACATTGTGATTAACTGCACTGTTCATGGAGCCACACACTTTATACAACAATTCTATGCATGTCCATCGGATCTTGTATTGCAGCTGCTTTGATCTTCCCATTATCCAACAATTATATGATCTATCTTTCAGTGCAAGACCGCGTTTTAAATTGGCGTTTACGTTGCGTTATGTAATATTCACCTTTATTCATTCTACTCGCATAGTTTATTTGTGTGCAGTGAAGAGCATGTTGTGTAATTTACGAACATATTCGTATACAAAATTAAAATACTAATTAATCGCATTTTTGATAGCCATTATTAAACTGTTCATTTTATAGCAGAGCTGCTATCGATTATATTGCTTCCGTCGGTTCCGTCCGCAATTCAGGAAGTAGGACTAGAACGCTTTAACATTCGAGGACATAATTTCATAATTTACCGTTTTATAATACTTATAGATTCTTCCTAAGGTGTGTAGTATAGTCAGTATACATAAAATCTTTTATAGCTATTCCTACCTTCACAGAGCTCTTCATAAGCCAAGTCGACTAAGTGTTGCGACTTCATGTTCTTCAGTATTACGCGATTATCAAATGGAATTGTTTTGATGTTGCTTTAATAACCCTGTGTTATGTGCTTTAATTAAAATATGTGGAAAACAACGTATGACGTCAATGAGCGTGTTCATTTCAACTGGATTCACCTTGACTCATTTTTAATTGAAATTTACATTGTCCTTTTAAGAAAGTAAGATATAGTTATATAATGATATGCTTTTGCCAACAATTGCAATAAAATATGGTATCTTAGAGTTTTATATTATATAGTAGGGATATATCGCGAAGAAATATTTCATTTATATTTGTTGAAAGGAAGCCGTATTTGTATTAAGGAAGCACGTAAAGTATACAGGGGGAATCGCAATTTCTCGGCAGGAGGTGTTAAAAGGAATTCATGCACCAAGGAACAATTTAAGAATATGATTGTAAAGATAACTCTATTCCAACAGTTTCTTATCCATGACCTTTGTCAGTCGAGAATCGAGGTACTTTTGTGTTAGTTTATATGGTCTTTGTCAGCTTTCCACGATTGTGTAAACACTCAGTTTATTATTACGACCTGACCTTTCAATGTTTTCATGAACAACCTCTGTAAAATAAAAGAAAGCAAGTCGTGCAATCACGTTGAAATAAAACTAAAAAACAATAGCCAACAACAGTATAACTAAGTTTAGTGTATTTACGTCCTTTAGGAATGAGTGTGATGGTGTGCTGCGGCTACAGATCTAGAGGGACTTTTTTGGGGGTATGTGTATGTGACAGTGTGTGGGTATGTGGGGGAGGGAAGGGAAGGGGCGTGTTAAAAGACGTCGAGGGCTATGTCTAGACAATGTATTGGGTTCTTGCTGACAACATTAACACGTTTCTTATCTTTTCAATGTTTTGGATTTTTTGGGGGAGAATAAACTAAAATTGGTTGAAGTTTGTTTTAATATAATAAAAGGTCACGTTTCCTTGCCGTTCCTTATTAATAAACAGATGCTCTATAGTGAAACGCATGCGCACGTACGGTAAACGTTAAGTGTGGTATATATACATATATATATAACAAGTATTACATTTTGTACATTTGCATACTTGCTGTTATGTTAACGTTTGGTGGACGGTTTGTCAGGGTCAAATACTCAAAAAAATATTTCTGGGACAGCATTCGAACTTGCAACCTTCTAATGACCACCAGACCAGTTAGACGCTCAAACTATTGAGTTAATGAAGCTCAGATAGAGAGCCAAGGTTACAAATTCATATGAAATGATATGGAAAGTTGTACGTATATACTTAGAGGCATGTGCATGGTATTTTTGCGAGCTTGGTGTAATGTAACAGACGTTTGGTGGACGTTTGTCAAGCTCAATTACTCAGAAAAGATTTCTGATCCCCAGACAGGGTTCGAACCTGCAACCTTCTAATGCCCGGTTAGACGCTCTAACCATTGAGCAACAACAACAGCCTTGATTGGCTGACTGACGAGATTCTGTAGTATGGTGTGGTGTACATTATTATCCTGTTTGTCCTCTCGGAGGTCGGATCCAGGTAATTCACCACTTTTCCGCTTGCATATATTCTTTTACAGAATTCATCCATCTCTTTCTCCGTCTTTCTTTTGATCTTTCCACTCTCCGCGGCCACGGGCCACCCATCTCGGATATGTCATCTTCACATGCGCATGCCCATTCCACTCCACGCTCCCACCGTATCCCTGATCACCTGTGACTGCGTGGTCGTAAGTACGTGGTCGTTGACATCTATTTTAGAAAATACGTGATGAAAAGTTCATCTACATTTCATCAATCTGTTGTCGATATCATATGTAACTAAAGTTCTACTCCAAAATCAAAATTTCTCGGAACCACATGGGTGTTGTGGTTGCCTTAATTATATTGTATCAATCGATCGAATATTATCTTTTATTCAGAACGGGATTACCCCATAACCATAGCGATCTGGGTTTTTTTTTAAATTAAAGCAAACAAAGTGAAGAACCCACGAACGATGTATCATCAAATAGATCATGTATACCCACGCAGTATACATCACCTTGGTGATCTTGCGTCAACAAACCACCACGCAACTGAAGTGGAATTAAAAGTGCGAGAAACATGATTTGGGCACAGGGTGGGGTAGACTAAAATAATTATTACAGCTTGACTGCTTGTGATATCGCGACGGTCTTAATACATTGGTGTATACCTGGTTGTATTTAATACAGTCAGTAGTAAGGGCTAGCTTCGAAGGCGCGTTGAGACTTGAGACGAAGCCGCGCGGAGAACGCCAGGATGAGGCTGCTTAGGCTATACGTCCACACGTCTACGTTTTCGTAACGTTTTCATATTGCTCTCCGTCCTCAAGGGAATAGAAAACAATCGTCTACTTACCTGAAACAATATGAAAACGCTACGAAAACGTATACGTGTGGACGTAGCCCAAGGGCCTGTTCACACGAGACTGGGTTATCTCGCGGGGTAGGGATAACTCGGGGGCTAGAGTCAAAGTTGACCCTATTTCACATGATAAAACGCAACTACCGAGTTGTCCCTGGCCCCCGAGATAACCCTAGCTTCATGTGAACGCTTCACCCCAAGTTATCCCGAGCAACAGCATAAATACGCATGCCTAAGTTGACCCTACCCCCCAAGATAACTCGGGTGAAAGCGTTCACATGGAGGTAGGGATAACTCGGGGGCTAGGGTTACCCTATCCCCCGAGTTATCTCGGTCTCATGTGAACGGTTTACTTTTTTAACATGGAAATAAACTAACACCGAGTTATCTCGGGAGATAGGGATAACCCTACCCCCCGAGATAACTCGCCTCATGTGAACAGGCCCTATAGACTGCGTTCACACTAGTCCGGTATAGAAAATAAACGGTAAAATGTGGTTACGGTCACACGAATCCGACATAATTTAACGACGCTTTGAAGGTGTTCACACGACTCCGGAACCTTCTGGTGTACATCCAGTATTTCAATGCTGTGCACTGTTTAAATAGCCATATCTCGTCAAAAGTAAATGGAAACGCGAGGAGCAATTCAAAGAATTTTATCCCCCAAAGTGTGTAGTGCATTCTAGGTTTCCAATTTTAGTCTTTCTGTTAGGAACTCTCCGTATTCACTTCATCTTCTCCTATTTACACTGGCTAGTTATTGTTGTAATAATGTTATAATTGTTCAAACAGCAGCACAAGTTCTTAGAAGAAGCTTTCCGAAATCGAGAAGACCAATAAAGTTTTCCAGGAGCTGTAAATTTAGGAACTGGGTACTAAAGCGGAGCGAGATCTTATGCTGGGTCTCGATCTGGTGCCGTGTGAACGCGTTTTGTGACTTTTTAGCGCCATTTTCAACTCGTTCCGGACTCGTGTGAACGAGGTCACTGTCTTAGAATAACGCCCTGTTTATTGACAGTCCAATCGGATAAAAAAACGCGAGTGCAGGAGGTCAATCCGGGCACATGTTTACATGGAGTTGGAACATTGTTTTCGGTTTTCCAACACTATTTTCTGTGCTTCCCTCAATGTCCGCCATTTAGCACGACACGCACCAACTTCACTCATGCGTATCAAGTCATTTTCAAGTCAAACCGTGTTTAGATGAATCAGATTGGAGACATTCAAGTCGATCCTTGCTCGAATCTCAAGTCAATCCACTCCACTGCATGGATTGACTTCAGCCATTCGTTTCGATCAGATCGAGATCCGAGGAGAAACAACATGCGAGATTTGACTTGAACACTCAATCCACTTCATGTAAGCAGCGCCATAAGGGTGCTCAATTTCCACATAAACGAACATTCAACATTCCAAATAAGTTTCTAAACCTAATTCCAACGCCCCTAAACCACATATACATATACCAAGTAAATATACCAAGTAAATATAATGTTAGTAGTAGATTGAAGAGTGCTCGATACCTATAAATAGGCAGAGCGGATTTAACTGACTGTTTCTTACTTAAAACAATATTACTTATAAGTTTTAATAATAAACTGTGAAAAATCTGACCCAAATATAGTGACCAAACGAAACAACATGTCGCCAATGTTAAGCGCAAATATGGTGATGTTAATCACATTATCTTTTGCGTTGGAAGGTATATAATATGGTAAACTCATCGTCTCATATTATATTTCATAACAAAAGGGGATGCGCAAGCTGAAAGTGCCGTGTTACAACCATTATTATTTACTTTCTCTAAATATACGACGATCCAACAGAAGTTGTGTACTTGTGTTTAACTATAGTGGTCTGAGTGTGTTTTCCACGAATAACCACATGTTGTTTCATTTATGTTCTCATTAATATTCACTTTCGTTCCAATGTTCCAATATCGAACTATACTTCTGTCTTTATGATTCTGATCTTTCTCGTCCGATTTTCTTATATAAAACTTCGCACACTTGTTTATCTATGTTATAACATTACACAGAGCATAAATTGTTCCACGTTTGCCGGTAACTGTGACAACCGATATGGGGTGATCAGCAATCCATGACGATTGCTTTCCTCCCTTCTCTCTTTCTTTCTTTCTTCACTCTGCCTGGCGAGTTGACCGAGGGGAAACGTTACATCACGGGCGGAGAGAGAGGGTGAGCACGCGGTTAACTCCGGTCAGCGGCAACATCTAGAATATGATCCCTGGTATCCCTGAACATCCCGTGATAATTTATTCGCGCGCTTTTTCGAAAGGGTTTCCCCTTTACGATATGGCGGAGTTGAAACCACTAAAGAGATGTTGAGGTTGCCTTCATCAACGAACACTTCGAAGGCGTAAACGTTTCGAAAACGATTATTGTTCGGCTTTTTTCGATGGAAGAAGAGAAGAATTAGAGCTGTTTTACAAAGACTGCTCTCTGTAAACTCTACGAGCTTCGTCACAGTTCAAAGCCACTCGAAGGACAAGCAGAATAAGAGATTCACAGAAGCAAGTACTGTTGCAGCGTTGATGTGGAGGCCGGCCTGGCCTACAATGCCTGGGCTGTTTTGTTCTGGTTAGGTAGTGCGTTTGTTATAATCTTGACTTGTATGATGTAAACATTAGCCGAGCCCTCCCGCTCAGCCGAGATCTCAATTTGCGACGCCGGTTATTCTCAGACTGGTCCTTTCCCATGGCCATGTAAACACAACAGACCGGGCTGGCCACATGCAGGGAGCAAATCTGACGCCTATGATGTGTTTATTTGTGATTTCTGAATGATATAGGCTATGCAAATTGATCGCCAATGTTTTATTTTTAATTGCTTATAGCTAGGATCCTGAAGTCGGGTTAATATACGTTATACAGAAATCGCGGCTCTTCTCAAACAACTGCACGCGGGTTTGGGACCGTGCGTCCGTGCGCCTGTTTGGAGTTTCATATTACCGCGCGTTGTGACACGCAACGGATAATTAAACGCCGCGATCTCTGTATAACGCAGTGTTAACGCTACTCGTTACAGAGTTACCTAACAATCTGACTTAAAGGCAGTGTCACCACTCATCAGGATGCCAACTTGAAAAAATTCGTGGGCAAATTCAAGTTAACCTGATTCAAATTATGGTAATATTGCAAAGTTAAGAAAATCAGAATTCCAACCAAGTTAGGAAGTCAAAGTAGGAACACTTGACGTTGTTCACCTGTAATACACGTAAATTTTGCAGTTCATTATAACTCGACAAAATTAAGCCTTTCCACTCTAACACTTGACAAAAGATAGCGAGCGAAAAAGACGCAGAGATATAATAGTACAATGGCCTCAAGAAGATGCGGGCTGCCGAGGAACACAACCTTTAGTAAGACCACAATTCTATTTTATTTTAATTTATTATACAATTTTTATCATATTCTTTATTCTAAACCAACATACTCATTGCAATTTCAACACACATTCACATCCTGACTCCAAACATATCTTTATACCAACATACTGAAACATTGACTTGAGAAATCCCTCTTGAAGAAGACTGGAAGGTCGAAACGCGTCGAGGGTTAAGCGTGAATGGAAAGTACACAAACTTACACAAATTTCCACACCTCTTCGTCTTTATTCCAACATACTTCAAGCCACACCCATTTTACATACATCCACTACTAAATAACACCGCAGTTTACGCATTAGTACATCTCATGTGTTTTTATACAATATGCTCGAAAATCTATCCATAAACTAACGCCGATGGAGGTCCCACTACCTACCTTATTTTATAAAATTGTATGTATCAATGTATATGCCATGGTCTTAGACGATAATTATTACAAAAATAGTTGAATACATACCCGTATTACGGTTAAAAAAACACATGGAACTTTCTCTGTGCAATTTAACTCAAACTTCGCCTCTGCAGGCAGGATCAACGGGAACTCATGCTTGTATCCTCGAACATCCTCAAATTTCTTTCCGCTGACCAGGGTAAACCGCGTGCTCACCCTCTCTCTCCGCCCGTGATGTAACGTTTCCCTTGACCGAGCGGGCCAACAGACCGTCTCTCTCATTCTCAAGTACGAGAAAATGACCAAAAGGATCGCAGGCTCTGTGTACGAGATTGTCTTGACTTGATTCGGCTTGTTTTTGGAGCAGCAAGAGGCAAGAGCAAGGACACTACTAAACTATACGGTAATTTATATATAATATGTATGTGTGTATGGATGTATATACTGTTTAAAACAAAAAATACATGTTAGAGCTCCCTGTGGGTTATCTGGTTTAGTACTTGTAGGTACAATAGCATCTAGCCATATAATATAATATTCTTTTATACCTGGACATAAGAAGTATCTGACGGCACCTTCTGAAAAATTCAGTAGTTTCTAAGATTTTTAAGGTAGCTCTTCGACTTCTATTAAACGGAGTTTGGTTTGCGTGCTTTGGTTAATTCGGAGAGTCTTCCTGAAGGCGTCATGGCGACACTTCGAGACAAGATCAACCAACCAGCAAATCAGCAATTAACCAAACGTAATGAACGACGAACTAGTAAAAGTGTATATATTTTAAGTATTTTGTAGTGGTAATCTATTGTAGTTTTTGTCCGCTGTGCAGCTAAAAGGAGGGAAATAAATCGATTCGGCATTGGGTCTTTGACCTTCTTTGGTCAGTCTGGTTCAAAGTTAATTGTTCAATTCGGGACGGTTCACTACACTTAAACGTGCTATATCCATGAAGAACTGACTATTATATTTGTTACACTCTTTACGTTTCTCTGGCTTTTTCTCTGACGAAGGGCCTTCGCTCGAAACGTTAGATTCCTACGTTCTCTGTTTCGGCAGTATATCTAACCTTGCTATATTTCGATTGTTGTTTCTACACTGCTTACGCAGCACGCTACTTTTTTTTCTCTTTTTTTTTTCTTTATTTATTAACTTTACAACCATGAAAGAATGCAAATATACAGTAAATAAAGAGTGCAATGCTAGAACATGATTGAAGGAATGATCAACAGGACACGAGTCCCATGTGAAGACCAACCCAACAAAAAAATTACATAATAAACGTTAAGTAAACACACGATAAAAAAACAACAAACTAATACACAAATTACATAAGAATAAAGATTTAAGAGCAACAACTTGGATTTTTTTATTCCACTACTATATTTGAAGGTAGTTTAACTCATTCCTGTCCGAGGGCTTCCCCAGAGATGAATAAAATCGTCTGGCGTTAGCCAGAATAAAATACTAAAGACCAATTCGGACAGGAAAGAGTTAATGACTTCCAACACACCCCAGTACTGTTAAAATGATTGCAGTGTCTGTATTGAAGTTACTCTTAGGCCCGGTTCAAACGTCGCTCTTCTCATGCGCCGAACCTAATGCATAAATTATTACTTGGGCTACCGCAGGTAGACGAGTCTAGGTTTCGCGATCGATTATTTTTATTTTCTGTGACGCGTTATTAGTCCTCCGCGCGGCCGCTGGCGATATTGACCAATAAGCTTTGCGAAACTGGGGCATGTGACTACATCTATGCATGTGACCAGTGCATGACTGCATGGTGCGCCTTCTTTCTTTTCGACTGAGTGCCCTAATTAACGTCTCGGATGTGTTTTGTGTGTTATGTTCACAGTCATAGTTATAATTGGGCAGTAATGTCGCTGGCAAGTATCTTGATATTATTATATACGCTTACAATCGCACACGCCGTTCATTAAGTGAACTTGCAGGTGACACTTTCTATAGGTAAACATGAAGCTGTGTAATAATAAGGCGAAGAGACTTGACATGTTGAACGCTGTACATGTGTGGAAATAATACTTTCTTTCTTTGCTTTCCTGATGTCTGCTCACTCGTCTCGGATGTGTTCTGTGTGTTCAGAGACATAATTAGTGGTCAGTAATGTCGCTGGCAAGTATCTTGATATTATATACACTTAAAAAACTCATTAATAATTCATGAGGAAAACACAAAGAAAAATCATAACCGTATCGTGGTTTTATATCTGATAAAATTTTCTCCTGATTTACATAAACTTTAGCTTTGATTTTCTCGCCTTAGACAACGTTATTTTTCAAAATTACTACGCCAACGAACTTACCAAATGGTGATCGTTTTTTAAGCCATTCAAAACACTCGCAGAACGTGTTTTATCAGATCTAAAACACTCGGCTTCGCCTCGTGTTTTATAGACTTTAGATCTTTAGCACTGCATGTGACAACCTGCGCATGTATATGATTGCAAAACACCTTCACATACTACTATAGATATAGCACTGTGATTTTGCAGTAGGCGTCTTGTTTTACCTTAAAATTCGGGCTGAACAAGAACAGAGCATGTGCAGAGGTACGAGAATGCGGTAGAATCGTAGGACAAACGCTTTATATGAAATTTCTAACAACATGCACGTCGTACACGATATCTTTCAATAATACGTTTAAGAAGTTATTAGCCATCTTCCATGCCTGCATGTCTGACAAGTAGAATACATGGCGAAAACTGGACTCAAAATCTCAAATCGAAAGATGCAGCGTCGTGTATAAATTATCGGCAGTGTGTCGTCAAGCTAGAATGAAACTAAATTTTATTAAATTCGAGCAATTTGTGCTTCAAATGATGTAGTGTGGATTAAAATCTGTCGGGACAATAACATTATTACGTGCTTAAAATAGAATTGACGTTTGTTCATGAAAAACAAAAAGTGTTCGCTCCAAAAGCACAAATGACTTATCTAGAGAGCTCACACCAAAATGGCACACAGGTTAATCTTTGAAGGAAAAAGAAATAAAGCATATCACACACACACATACACGCACACACACACACACACACACACACACACACACACACATATACATATACATATACATATACCAAGTAAATATACCAAGTAAATATAATGTTAGTATAGTAGATTGAAGAGTGCTCGATACCTATAAATAGGCAGAGCGGATTTAACTGACTGTTTCTTACTTAAAACAATATTACATCGTTGTTGCAACAACGATGTTTTAAGTAAGAAACAGTCATATATATATATATATATTATAAGTTTTAATAATAAACTGTGAAAAATCTGACCCAAATATAGTGACCAAACGAAACAACATGTCGCCTAATGTTAAGCGCAATGGTGATGTTAATCACATTATCTTTTGCGTTGGAAGGTAATATGGTAGACTCATCGTCTCATATTATATCTCATAAAGTTGTGTACTTGTGTTTAACTATAGTGGTCAGAGTGTGTTTTCCGCGATAGACCACATGTTATTTCATTTATGTTCTCATTAATATTCACTTCCGTTCCAATGTTCCAATATCGAACTATACTTCTGTCTTTATGATTCTGATCTTTCTCGTCCGATTTTCTTATATAAAACTTCGCACACTTGTTTATCTGTGTTATAACATTACACAGAGCATAAATTGTTCCACGTTTGCCGGTAACTGTGACAACCGATATGGGGTGATCCCCTGGCGAGTTGACCGAGCGGGCCAACGGACGTCAACCCGTCGTCCCTCTCGTTCTCAAGTACGAGAAAGTGACCATAAGGATCGCAGGCTCTGTGTACGAGATTGTCTTGACGAGATTGTCTTGTTTTTTGGAGCAGCAAGAGCAAGGACACTACTAAACTATACGGTAATTTATATATAATATGTATGTGTGTATGGATGTATATACTGTTTAAAACAAAAAATACGTGTTAGAGCTCCCTGTGGGTTATCTGGTTTAGTACTTGTAGGTACAATAGCATCTAGCCATATAATATAATATTCTTTTATACCTGGACATAAGAAATATCTGACGGCACCTTCTGAAAAATTAGTTTCTAAGATTTTTAAGGTAGCTCTTCGACTTCTATTAAACGGAGTTTGGTTTGCGTGCTTTGGTTAATTCGAAGAATCTTCCTGATGGCGTCATGGCGACACTTCGAGAAAGATCAACCAACCAGCAAATCAGCAATTAACCAAACGTAATGAACGACGAACTAGTAAAAGTGTATATATTTTAAGTATTTTGTAGTGGTAATCTATTGCAGTTTTTGTCCGCTGTGCAGCTAAAAGGGGGGAAATAAATCGATTCGGCATTGGGTCTTTGACCTTCTTTGGTCAGTCTGTTCAAAGTTAATTGTTCGGGACGGTTCACCACACTTAAACATGCTATATCCATGAAGAACTGACTATTATATTTGTTACACTCTTTACGTTTCTCTGGCTTTCTCTCTGACGAAGGGCCTTCGCTCGAAACGTTAGATTCCTACGTTCTCTGTTTCGGCAGTATATCTAACCTTGCTATATTTCGATTGTTGTTTCTACACTGCTTACGCAGCACGCTACTTTTTTTTCTCTTTTTTTTTCTTTATTTATTAACTTTACAACATGAAAGAATGCAAATACACAGTAAATAAAGAGTGCAATGCTTGAACATGATTGAAGGAATGATCAACAGGACACGAGTCCCATGTGAAGATCAACCCAACAAAAAAATTACATAATAAACGTTAAGTAAACACACGATAAAAAAACAACAAACTAATACACAAATTACATAAGAATAAAGATTTAAGAGCAACAACTTGGATTTTTTTATTCCACTACTATATTTGAAGGTAGTTTAACTCATTCCTGTCCGAGGGCTTCCCCAGAGATGAATAAAATCGTCTGGCGTTAGCCAGAATAAAATACTAAAGACCAATTCGGACAGGAAAGAGTTAATGACTTCCAACACACCCCAGTACTGTTAAAATGATTGCAGTGTCTGTATCGAAGTTACTCTTAGGCCCGGTTCAAACGTCGCTCTTCTCATGCGCCGAACCTAATGCATAAATTATTACTTGGGCTACCGCAGGTAGACGAGTCTAGGTTTCGCGATCGATTATTTTTATTTTCTGTGACGCGTTATTAGTCCTCCGCGCGGCCGCTGGCGATATTGACCAATAAGCTTTGCGAAACTGGGGCATGTGACTACATCTATGCATGTGACCAGTGCATGACTGCATGGTGCGCCTTCTTTCTTTTCGACTGAGTGCCCTAATTAACGTCTCGGATGTGTTTTGTGTGTTATGTTCACAGTCATAGTTATAATTGGGCAGTAATGTCGCTGGCAAGTATCTTGATATTATTATATACGCTTACAATCGCACACGCCGTTCATTAAGTGAACTTGCAGGTGACACTTTCTATAGGTAAACATGAAGCTGTGTAATAATAAGGCGAAGAGACTTGACATGTTGAACGCTGTACATGTGTGGAAATAATACTTTCTTTCTTTGCTTTCCTGATGTCTGCTCACTCGTCTCGGATGTGCTCTGTGTGTTCAGAGACATAGTTAGTGGTCAGTAATGTCGCTGGCAAGTATCTTGATATTATATACACTTAAAAAACTCATTAATAATTCATGAGGAAAACACAAAGAAAAATCATAACCGTATCGTGGTTTTATATCTGATAAAATTTTCTCCTGATTTACATAAACTTTAGCTTTGATTTTCTCGCCTTAGACAACGTTATTTTTCAAAATTACTACGCCAACGAACTTACCAAATGGTGATCGTTTTTTAAGCCATTCAAAACACTCGCAGAACGTGTTTTATCAGATCTAAAACACTCGGCTTCGCCTCGTGTTTTATAGACTTTAGATCTTTAGCACTGCATGTGACAACCTGCGCATGTATATGATTGCAAAACACCTTCACCTACTACTATAGATATAGCACTGTGATTTTGCAGTAGGCGTCTTGTTTTACCTTAAAATTCGGGCTGAACAAGAACAGAGCATGTGCAGAGGTACGAGAATGCGGTAGAATCGTAGGACAAACGCTTTATATGAAATTTCTAACAACATGCACGTCGTACACGATATCTTTCAATAATACGTTTAAGAAGGTATTAGCCATCTTCCATGCCTGCATGTCTGACAAGTAGAATACATGGCGAAAACTGGACTCAAAATCTCAAATCGAAAGATGCAGCGTCGTGTATAAATTATCGGCAGTGTGTCGTCAAGCTAGAATGAAACTAAATTTTATTAAATTCGAGCAATTTGTGCTTCAAATGATGTAGTGTGGATTAAAATCTGTCGGGACAATAACATTATTACGTGCTTAAAATAGAATTGACGTTTGTTCATGAAAAACAAAAAGTGTTCGCTCCAAAAGCACAAATGACTTATCTAGAGAGCTCACACCAAAATGGCACACAGGTTAATCTTTGAAGGAAAAGGAAATAAAGCATATCACACACACACATACACGCGCACACACACACACACACAAAGATTACGCAATGGCCAGAGAGAATTAAGCGATTTGAAGAAAGAATATACTACGGTTCCGGTTTGAGCGTGGACACGCGTAATTTGACGACACAAATTTCACGCGGGAAACTAACATGTTGCTATAAGCGGAAACTGTAACGTTACTAAGGCCAACCGCCAAACGGTATTGTTTCTTCGCACAAACGTCGCGTTGTGGGGTTTGTCAGCGTAATAGCCGATCGGAAAAGCACTGTGGAGTTCTTAGCTTCATCTGACGAAGATTTAATTGTGTATAAAGATGAGTTATAAACATGACAACATTTGCTTTGAAAATTTGGCACTCGTTTCAAATTGAAACAATCCCGTTTGGCCTTAGTAACGTTACAGTTTCCGCTTAGCAACATGTTAGTTTCCCGCGTGAAACGTGTGTCGTCAAATTACGCGTGTCCACGCTCAAACCGGAACCGTAGTAATTCTGAACTTCTCCAAAGAAAATGTAATTTGCTTCATAGCTTATGTCCTCAATACCATTAAGAATATAAAAAACCTTCACTCTGGTGCTACTCCCTGACCATTTGCTACCGCAAATCCGCTCAGCTGAGGTAAGAAACAAAACGCGTTGAGCAGCGAAACGGGGACAAGATAGAAAATAATGTTTGATGGTCTCATTCTCCATACCGCAATCACATTTTGGTGATGAACAACAATTTATTTTGAACAAGTATTCGTTCAGGGCATGAAATCCAAGTCTTAGACGGGTATGGAGAATGGACGCCCGACGAGTAAGAAAAGTCAAATAAATTTTGATACTTTAAAGGACAGAAAACCAATTGAATACTGGTAATGAAATTGAATTGTGTTAACACATGCAATTATTTCACAGGTTTGAATTTCGAAACATTTATAAACTACTCAGCAAATACTCAAATATGGAGATCAGCTTTGTAGGAAAAACAGCGCTTGTTACAGGTGCTGGAAAAGGTTTGTTGGCATATTTTATTGTTTGTATTTTTTTAAATTGCTTCTTACATACAATATGCTATTAGAAATTGTGCATTTGTACAGATGGAATTTTAGTTTGGTTATAGCTAATTCAGTCTATAATTGCGTTCAATAATAATATTCAATCTTTTATAGGAATTGGACGCGCGGTTGCAAAACTTCTTTCAAAATGTGGAGCAAATGTTATTGCCCTGACAAGAACGCAGAGTGATCTGGATAGTTTGAAAGAAGAGGCAAGTAAAAAATTCAAAAATAATTATCCAATTCATCAATACTCATGAAGAAAATTTAAAAGAAATGCCTGAACGATTGTTAATAAACCTGAAAAATTTGATATGTACTAATTGAATAAGTCGTATACGATATTTGTATATATATATATATATATATATATATATATGGGCTTACCTCAAATGTTGATGGCTCGCCCAGCGTGAAACTGACAGTAGCGACCATCAACATTTGAGGTAAGCCCACTTATAGTATATTCGCTCTATCTTTACGGTATTGAGCACTTTTCGACATTTCGCGAACAACACTTTGTTTGTTTGAATATATATATATATATATATATATAAATATATGAATGTATATATGAATGTATGTTTGTGCTGTATATATTACATAATATATGTATGAATAAGAAAAAATGTTTGGTCTTACAATAGTAAAGTAAAGTTTAGTAAACATGTATTTTGTCGTATACGAAGAGAAAATAATTGATAAATATTTAATATTTGTCTCACTTTTAGATTCCGAATATACAGACCATTTGTGCTGACCTGTTGAACTTAGAAGAATCTATCAAAGCAGTTGAAGCAGCAGGACACATTGACTTACTGGTCAATAATGCAGCTTATATTTGTAGAAAAAGCACGTTGGAAATTACACAAGATGACATTGAAAAGTACTATAACAGCATTTTCATTTATAACTTGTTTGTTTGTTTGTTGTTGTTTTTTTGTTCACTCTTCATTTGCTTGTTTTTCGTTTGTTTGTTGGTTTTTTCCTTGCATGCATGCTTGTTTGTTTGTTTGTTTGTTTGTTTGTTTGTTTGTTTGTTTGTTTGTTTGTTTGTTTGTTTGTTTGTTTGTTTGTTTGTTTGTTTGTTTGTCTGTCTCAGTCAAACATTGGTCAAATTGTAAATAATATATTTTTGTTATTGTATATATTATAACTTACCTTGTTTCGGCTCGCATGAAAAGCAATTCATTGTAAATTGATTGTGATTCCGAAGTTAAATAAATTCTGTCTGTCTGTCTGTCTGTCTGTCTGTCTGTCTGTCTGTCTGTCTGTCTGTCTGTCTGTCTGTCTGTCTGTCTGTCTGTCTGTCTGTCTGTCTGTCTATTTGCTTGTTGGTTTTTTCCTTGCATGATAGTTTGTTTGTTTGTTTGTTTATTTGTTCTTCAGTTTGTGTTTTTTTTGTTTCCCTGCTCGTTTGTTTGTTTTTCTTGCATGTCTGTTTGTTTATCTGTCCCTTATTTTGTTTTCATATATATATACAGTATATATAACTCATTAATAATTCATGAAGAAAACACAAAGGAAATCAGTACCGTGTCAGTGGTTTGGATATCGGAGGAAGAAATTACATAAATTAAGCAAACTTTCACGTTGATTTTCTCAAGAAAATACTGATTTGTTTGAGATGCTATATCATACACTCGGAGGAGTGTTTTATCAGGATATCCAAACACCTCGAAGTTTGTTCAAAAACCTCGGCTTCGCCTCGGTTTTCAACAAACGTCTCGGTGTTTGGATATCCTGATGAAACACTCCTCCTCGTGTATGATATATTACATATATATATATTGCCATATCTAGTTTCTTTTATTAAAATCTTATTTTCTTAGATCATATTTGGTCAACTTCACAGCACCATTGCGGTTAAGTCAGGTACTATACATGAATATTTTAAATAACAAGAAGGAAAACAACAGAGCTGTTGTTTTTATTTAACTGAACTATCTGCATGTTTAGGAATGATTTTATTGCATCTCTTTGTGCAACGTGTATACAAAACAACGTAAAGTTGAAGGATAACTGCGACAAAATTCAAAATTTTCAATTTATGAGGTTCTGATTAACGGACATACTTACTAATGTAATCCAAGTGATATGAACGATTTTTGTCAACAACAACATCGCTAATATATTCCCCCAAATATATAGACATCCACCATTTTGGTCAATATTTTTATATGCATGCATGACAAGCTGAGTAAAGCAAAATCTTAATTTACTTATAGCTATATCGATAAGTATGCATGTCTGAAGTTCATTTTTAGTGAACTTGATGTCATTTTCACACCATTGCACTGCAACACTTCTAAAAGCATGAAAGCACTCCGTGTAATTTTAGAATATTTACCCAGATTGTGAGTTAATTAGGCACAGTATTGAAACAAGATGGCGGTGATACAATCATGTTTTGTCGGAATTAGTAATGCTCTCATAAAAAAATGTTCTAGTTACTTGGATTATTTTAGTAAGTATGTTTACTAATCAGAACGTCGTAAATTGAAAATTTTGATTTTTGTTTCCATTACCCTTTAAAGTGAAAAATTTTATTAAATTTAATTGTGAGAGATACATCAAATTTTTTTTGCAGGTAATTGCTAAGATGAACATTAAGAAAGGCACAAGTGCATCTATTGTTAATATCTCAACGATGGTCAGTCATACAGGAATAAAACATTTTTCACCCTATTGTGAGTACTTACTCAGTTAATTTGTCATGCTAGTTATTAATTTTCTAAACTCATTATTTATATTTTATACTCATTATAATTACAATTTCATTGTATGCTAATTGTTTAGCATGCACAAAAGCATCTCTGGAGACCCTGTCGAAAGCACTTGCAGTGGAACTCGCTCCACACAAGGTAAAGTATATTATTTGGCATTACACCTTACAAATTAATCAAATTTGGCAGTTTCTTTGTGGAATCATTACAATGTTGCGTTTTTTTGCCTGAAAGTTGACGATTATCGGGTTGTACCCATTAATTTCCGATTATCGACTCATCCCTAATTACATGCTTCTCAACATAGTCGTCATTGGAAACACTATTTCAAAATGTAGTTGAGTCTGCAATGTAGTACAGTCAGCAATCGTTGTGTTCGCAAATCGCAATACCTGCATGGCCAGAACAAATTTCTTCGTCTTTTATGTAATAACATTTCATAAACGAGTCACACGTTAGTGTTTTACCAGCTGGCGTTACAAACACGAGAGGACAATGAAAATCACGAGGCCGAAGAGTAATTTTCATTGTCCTTAAATATTTGTAAAACATGAGAGAAATAGGCCGAGTAAGTTTTATTGTTTTCGAGTGTTTGTAACCCCGGGTAAAACACGAGACCATACACGAGTTTATGAAATAGCTTCTCAATCGTTGAGGGTTTTTCTAGTGCATCATAATATATTATGGTATAGAATTCGCGGGGGACTTGGCGCATATTATATCAGAATTTAGTATAAATTTACAAGTTTATAATGCAAATCCTCGAATTTCATTGGCTATTGCAGAAGTTTATAATTGGTGATATAAACCTCTGGGATAAACCAATGAAAGTCATTCTTTTAAAAAAATTGACCAATGACAAAATGCGTAGTATAGCACGAACAGTGATCATTAGAGCCAGCGGTTGTTCTGTTAAGCAACAATGGCGCCGAAATTATAACGGAGTGGGCAAATGAAAGAAGAAATTGGACATTTAGGCGAAGCAATACGTTCTACAGAAAACAAAAACGGCTACAAAATGGTTAGAATGGAAATTATTAATGGTTAGATCGTTAAATTGTTTATCTGTGGTTGTTTAAAACGAAATAACTGCAAACAAAACACTTTTCAAAATTACGCTAGCTGTTGACAAGATTTCGTGATGTAAACTATATGTTAAAATGCTAAATTGAATGTTTCTTTCAACTTTTTGTCACTTTTACAAAACAAATGAGTGGATATATATTGTTTCAATATATTGTACATGAAAATCCATGCTAAATTATGCAAGAAAACTTTTCTTTTCCATCAATTACTGTACGGGCCAAGGAGATGTCCGAAATGACTGTTGAACGTTTGTTGTTGGCTGTTAAAAAATGTATTAAACGAGCCTCAAAGAATATGTTATGGTCGAGAATTTATTTAACTATTGTTGGTAAATTTATACTAAAACAATTAGACAACTCGCCCTCGTTTTCTATGAGCGATAGAAAACTCGGGCTCGTTGTCCAATTGTTATATATATATATATATATATGAGCGCCGTTTATTATCTAATTTTTTAATTAAAGATTCAGCTTACGCGACCTTTACCGGGTTTCAGAATGAGTTTGAGAAACATATTTATAGTCTTTAGAAACTTGTAAGAAAAAACTCAGGTGAAAACAGTTTTTCAACTTCTGTCCACAAGAGCGAGGACCTATAAAGCCTGGGCCAGTTCAAAGTTTTGTTTAATTTATGGTAATATAGACTAAATTTTAGATGTTTAGATTTCTTATGCATATAGTCTTTTTTTGTTAAAACATTATATTTAGATCCGTGTGAATTGCTTGTTACCTGGCGGAACAAATACACCTTTAATGCAGTCAGTTATTGGGAGTAATGGTATACCACAAGAACCATTTGGACAAATATTCAAAATGACACCAATGGAAAGAATGGCAGGTACGATTTAAATAAGCAAACAATTGCATTAGTTGATTAGTCTAGTCTGTTCTTTGCTAATAATGATAATGACGATGATAATGATGATAATGATAATGATGATGATGATGATGATAATGATGATAATGATGATGATGATGATGATGATGATGATGATGATGATGATGATGATGATGATCATGATGATAATGATGATGATGATGATGATGATGATGATAATGATGATGATAATGATGATGATGATGATGATAATGATGATGATAATGATGATGATGATGATAATGATGATGATGATAATGATGATGATAATGATAATGATGATAATGATAATGATGATGATGATAATGATAATGATAATGATAATGATGATAATGATAATGATGATGATAATGATGATGATGATAATGATAATGATGATGATGATAATGATGATGATAATAATGATGATGATAATAATGATGATGATAATGATGATGATGATGATAATGATGATGATAATGATGAACATGATAATAATAATGATGATGATAATGATGATGATGATGATAATGATGATGATAATGATGATGATGATGATGATGATGATAATGATAATGATAATGATGATGATGATGATAATGATGATGATAATGATAATGGTAATGATGACGATGATGATGATAATAATTATAATGATAATGATCATCATCATCACCATGCTAATTTCAATGATAATAGTAATGGTAATATGATAATAATAATAATAACAATGATAAATATAATAATAATAAATAATAATAAAAATAATAATTATATATAATGATCTTTTTTTCATTTTTCTTGGTTTTGTTTCTTTTTACAGATGCTGAAGAAATGGCCCACACTGTGGCTTATCTTTTAAGTGATAAAGCCAGTTACATTACTGGTATAAATTTGCTATCAGATGGTGGATATTTATGCAATCATTAAATCCCATGAAACATTATCCAAATCTTTTTTATTGAAATAAACCATTTCATTCTGCTTTGCATTTATTTATTTATTTATTTTTAGTGCAAAGTTTCACAGAAACTTTGTAGTATTGTGATGAGTGGCGAAAATTCACACGATACATACATTAGATAGTGTAAACTTTCCGGGGGGTAAACTTACCAGGTTTAACGACATACCTACTTGTCGTAGCTGAAAGGCTAAAAGCCTAAAACCAGTGAAAATGTGAAACACTAGTATCAGTCTTTGATAGACGACAAATATTTATGTCGCTTTTTAGCTCGTAAACCCTAAAGAGCGATAACAGACAGGTTTGTACCTTATCTATGGATATTTCTTGAAAGACGTTATTCTGTGACGTGGATATCTTAATGTACCAAGAATGAAAGAAGTTTCCCCACTGGCGAATACAACAATGGCGGAGAAACGTAAAGGAGCGATCAATTTTCTTCTCGAAACAACGACTTTCTAGGCTTAGCTGCATGGCTAATTAAATATAGTCTGGACGAAAGGATTTATTGTCTGCCTAGCGGAAGGTGCGAATAAATATTAAAAACTTTATGTTTAACTTTAATATGGTCTGGCATGTTGACGAATGACGATGTTTTGAAGTTGGTTTGTAGAGTGTTGTTGGTTCGTGTCTGTTATATTTTATACGAGTAGCGCTCGAGCAGTTTTGCACGTCAGCTCAGTAACAAATTCTGAAAACTGGAGATTGTAGACTGTCTTCGCATTTTGATTTGGCGTTCAATAAACAACTGTACGAAGAACCCTGGCCATAAACATGATTCTACACGACGTTCTACATGTATCTGTACCTGCGTGAACTTAGCGCGTGATTGGGCAGACGATTCGCAAGGCTACAATAACGTGAAGCTACACTGTAAAAACTGACTGGTTGAAACAACTCATTTTTTTGGTTGCGACCAATAAGGAATGGTTATTACAACCAATTATTAATTGGTTCCAACCATTAAAAATGGTTATTTTAACCAAATAAAATTGGTTACAACCTTTACAAATTGGTTATTTTAACCAAATAAAATTGGTTACAACCTTTACAAATGGTTATTTTAACCAATTGTGAATTGGTTGAAATTGAGTTATTAAACTACTTTGTCAACATAACCATTCTAAATTGGTAGCGACCAATATGGAATGGTTATTTCAACCAATTAATAATTGGTTGACTAACACCATTCTAAATTGGTAGCGACCAATATGGAATGGTTATTTCAACCAATTGTTAGTCAACCAATTATTAATTGGTTGAAATAACCATTCCATATTGGTCGCTACCAATTTAGAATGGTTATGTTGACAAAGTAATAATCTTATAAAAAAAACACACCTTTCAAAAAACACACCGTTCACACTAACACACCTTCTTAAGAATAAGACGAAAAACATAGCACATCTTTTGAAATAATTCGCTGTTCAAATAGAATACTTTCGGTAGTAATAACAAACGCTTTGGTAGTAATAATAAAACGCATCTTTTAAATATAATACAACATTTGTTTAGCTTAAATATCCCTACGTTTAAAACTTTATATCTATACCTAAATGTGCATGAAGTAATTCCGAATCAATATGTGTGTAATTTCGAAACAGAATATATAGCATATCAGAATTCAGAAAGAAAGGCTACAGGTAATAAAAATCCTGGCTAAATAGCGCCGTCACCAGTGCAGAGACCCCCTGGCTACATGCGCCTGGGTCCTGGGTACGACACTGGCTAGACGATACCGCGCATGCTCCGCGCAGCTAGCGAGCGCGCATTGACACTTGGGATAGCGTCATCCCATCTGAAATGATCTGATCTCAGCGCGCCACGTTTGAAATTCATTTGTGATGGTGTTTTGAGATTCAAGCTACATAAACCCTTGGAAATAAGACTTTTTGTTTGCGAAGAGATCAGGAAGACAGTGTTCACTGAAATAACATGTTCTTCTACGGAAAGATTTAACTAAAAGCCATGGAAATCGAGTTGAACCAAGAAAGTCCTAGAAGCTTCTCTCGCACGAGGCTACGAACGAGCAAGGTAAAGAGATTCAGTAATCGTTTGTTTTATATTGTCCTACTTATTGTAATGTGAAATTTTCTCTGGCTCTCGTTGTCAATTTTCCTGTTTGATTGTCCAATACATACCATTTTATACTGATCGAAGTTAGTGTAGTTGAAGTCAATGTTTATTATTAAAGTGATCATCTTTTGTCGTCAACAATATTTGGCTTAATCTCTTCTTGTCTTCTCAATTTTACAGTAATAGTCAATTGTAGTTCTTAACAAACTCTCAAATCATTCTTTCTTTTTTTACCATTCTTTAGCCACCGTTGCTTTCACGATAAGGATTTATCTTATGTAAAACTAAAGCATTCAGATTTTGAGGTAAAAGTTATTTGTGATTATGAAATATTAAATTGTTGGTATTAAACAGACTAACAGTAACTTAACATATGTTTTGTGTGTGTTTGTTTGTTTGTTTGTTTGCTTATTCATTAATATATTATTTTCTCTTATTTTCTAGTCCATAGGGAAGAGTTACCATGTTCAGTTGTGTTCAACCATTCCACTTGCTGTCTATATTGGTAAGTAAAATCCTTAAATAATACTGGTAGTTTATTTATTGATATAATGATCTATTCCAATAGGCATGTTTATATCTCAAAATACTATTAGCAGGTTATATATTGGTCTAATAATAAAGTTTAATATTGGTCTATATACTGTATATCAGTATCATGGATATGCGAAGAACACATATCACACATCTGGATATTTTAGAAAGTTGACTGGTTTGATAAAATATATCTATTCCAATAGGCATGTTTATATCTATATTATATTATAATGATCTATTCCATATTATATTGGTCTATTCCATATTATATTGGTCTAATAATAAAGTTTAATATTGGTCTATATATATATATATATCAGTATCATGGATATGCTAAGAACACATATCAGTGATATCACACATCTGGATATTTTAGAAAGTTGACCGGTTTAATAAAATATAAGACTCAAACTGGTATAATGTCATACTAATAATACTGGTATAATTTTAGTGATATATAGATACTGCATATTCCTTATACATTACTGAACATCTCTATATTCTAATTGTGTTCAAAAATACAAGAATTCTGCTAGGAAAGTAGAATTTTCTGTCCAAATTGTTTGTTCGGTAACTGGAATCTTGTAGTTAGGAATTATGTATGAGCATGTGACCTTTGGAGGGAATCTTACTCTTGACCCTTGGAAGCTAGTCAGCTAGTAGGTCATTATCACATCTGAGAGCCCATCTGTGATACAGTATATGATGGAAGATAGTCCCTAAATATACTTTCTTATTATAAAGTTTAATATTGACATTAATTCACACTCCAGCAGATGATTTTACTCTCTAAGGGGTGGTAGCAATGGTATTGGGTCAAGTGATTATTACTTATTCCTGCCTGAGCCAGCCAAAAATGTATCTTTTATTGTTTTACTAAGTTTATCAGCAGCTGATGATTCCTATTGCAGGCATCAATGGGTTAAATGGAATGAATATTAAAAGAAACAAACAAACAAAAATTACAACTGAACAAAATCAAAATTTTAACTTATAAATTGAAATTTTGAGTTTAAATATTTGAGTTACAGTTATTAAATATTATTTAACAAATTGTTGAACTAATTTAAATTCTCATTTTACAGGACTGGACCAGTACACATTGAGTGATGCAAAAGCCGACTTCTCAATGAAAGAAAAGGATTGTTGATCTTCAAGATGATTCCTCTGATGTTCCCTTGTGCCATTGCCGATTGGATTGTTGTTAAGTACACTTTGAAAATAACCAACATTCTAAATATCTCGTGTAGTATCCTAAATGCTGAATGATGTATTTTGGATATAGATGCAGAACCACATACATTGTTAAGTTGTTAGTCTAGGAGTTTTAGCTATCAGTTAATATTTGGGAATTTGAACTGCCAAAAATGGTTTGCATATGACCATTTTCCTGTATACCATGTATATAATTAGTAGTTATTATAGTAAGTGACTGTATACATGTACTTTAATGTCATCCTGATGTAAACACTCACAGTTCCTATGTTAATTAAAATATATTAAATATGTTGACAATGTTAAATGTTTTTAAAAATGTTTATTTTCTCTTAGTCATTGTGTTGAATGACATGTTTCAAGGTGTGTTATTATGCACACCTACATGTGTAAGATAACACATATCAGGGCATGTTGCATAGCACACCTTTGTATTAACACACCTTTGTATTAACACACCTATACGGTAACACATCTTAACATGTGTTAATATAATACACCAAGGTGTGTTAAATAACCAACTCTTAAGGTGTGTTAGAAAACGTAACTTGAGGTGTGTTAAAATTTGGACAAAAAGGTGTGTTAATTATTTAACATACCTTTTTTTAGAGAGTGTTATTCTAATTTGTGGGTCCAACAAGATGGTGTGATCTCTGAGTTAGCATTTTTTTGGATAAAAGAAAGTTTCACTTGTACCAATTAGCTTTGACATATTCTGTCACAACCTTAATTATTTATTTAAATGTATGTGAATTGTAGACAACGTTTCTTGCAAGTAAGCAGTGAGTAAAACATGCAAAACTGATACTTTTTCATGTTACTGGTATTTGTTATAGTTACTATTTCAACCAATTAAAAGTTGGTTGAATCTACCATTTGAGTTTCTCTTGACCAATGCATTTGCTTGACCAATTTTTATTGGTTACAACGACCAATATTTATTGGTTGTTTGGTAACAACCATTGTTTATTGGTTAAAATGACGAATAAATTTTTGGTTATAATAACCAATGTTTTTAGGTTGAAATGACCAATATTGGTTGGTTAAAATAACCAATGTTTTTTTGGTTAAAATAACCAATAATATTGGTTGTTTCAACCAATAATATTGGTTGTTTCAACCAATAATATTGGTTGTTTCAACCAATAATAGATAGATAGATAGATAGATAGATAGATAGATATTTAATAAAACTACATGGCAGCCTAAAAGGCTGAATTGCGTAGATTTTACAATCACAAAAGCTATGGTAATAGGAGAAAAACATGCACTACTATTTACAATATGTATATACAAAGATTAACATGCTAACCAGGTACAACTTAACAGTTCGACATCGATGGGATGAAAGTGTTTTGAAAACGTTTGGTATGAATTATTGGGAGAGTATAACTACGCTTGTGTCTTAAATTGTACTTTGGTTCGTTCTTAGGAGGTAATAGATTATGTAGTTTATGAGTATTATCTAATGTAACCAATTTAAATAGTCTTTTACACAGTTCTTGTCGTCGGTCGTATAAGGAGGTCAGGCCTGATAGTTTCAATCTTTGGTTATATTCTTCTCCTGGAAATATGATTGCCAATGATCGTTTCTGGACTTGTTCTAGATCGTTCTCTAAATATTTTGGTAGTGAATGGTGGAAGACTTCGGCTCCGTACTCGAGTGTTGGTCTTATGCAGGTGGAATAAAAGTTGACAATATCGGATATGGGGACACCAGCTCGTTTTAGTTGGGTGAGGCAGTACAACCGTTTGTTGGCTTTTTTAACAGTCTCGCTGATATGGTGGGTCCACTGTAGGGTCTCCGAGATTGTTAACCCTAATATCTTTGCATGGTCAACAACTTGCAGTTGATGGTTGTTGATTGATATTGGGTCAAACTGATCCTTTTGCTGCTTAAAATCAATCCGGAGTTCTTTACATTTATCCGGATTTAGCTGCAGTTTATTAAGCAGTGACCAGTTATCAACAGAGGATGCTGCTTGTTGGGTACGACTGTGAGAGCCTTTGGGAACGACTTCCGATATTGTGGTGTCATCAACGTATTTCCAGTTACCATGAATGTCATCAACGCGTAGGTCGTTGATCATTAGTAAAAATAACCAGGGCCCTAGCTTCGTCCCTTGAGGCACGCCTGACCGGACATGTTCCCACTGTGAGTAAGAGTTGGAGAGTTTTACTCTTTGATATCTGTTTTCCAGGAAATCGATAACCCAACAACAGATGTTGTGTGGTATCGGTAGACTTTGGATTTTCTTAACTAGGATATGATGGTCTATGAGATCAAAGGCTTTTCTATAGTCAAACAGGGTAATCCTTACTGCTGCACCGGTGCTATCAGTAGCTTGTGACCATTGGTGAATCATGGAAATTAGTGCTTGAATTGTGGAGGATTTAGGTATGGCACCGTATTGGTTGGGGTCAATCACTTTAAGAACAGCTGGTGCGATGTACGTCTTAACAATGAATTCTTCAGCAACTTTTGAGATGGTAGGTGTCAAGGAAATTGGTCGAAGATTTTTGTTTATGTCCGTAACAGGTTTCGTCTTAGGAATGGGGATAACGTTTGCAAATTTCCAAGCAGGTGGTAATTTCTGCTCTTTGTATGAACTATTGAGGATAGAACAAATTGGTTCAGATAGGATTTCAGCGTATTGCTTTAGTACCCAGTTTGGGATTTCGTCCGGGCCGCATGCTTTGCGGGGATTCAGTTTTTGGAGAACTTTGCAAGTTATATGTTCAGTAAGTTCGAAAACTTCATTATCGGATGGTTGTACTCAGCAGAAGCTGGGTTATTGGTGAGTGGCTGGTATTCCTGCATGGGTTCTAGGAATGCTGCGTTTATCTTGTTAGCGACAGACAAGGGGTTTCTTGTATCAACATGGTCAGTGTGTATTTGAGAGAGGAGGTTTTCTGAATTGGAAGTAGGCTGCATGCCGGATATTCGCTTCACTTCATTCCACCAGGCAGATGGTTTGGTGTGTTTGAGGTGGTTTACTTTTAGTGAAAAATACTTGCTTCTCAAACTTTTTCTTTCGCGGTTGACTTGGTTGCGGTAATATCGGTAGAGGGTAGTGTCATTATTAGCGAAAGCTCGTTGGCGACGTTTAATCAGGTTTTTAAATTCTACTGTTAGCCATGGGGGGTTGTTACAATGAAGTTTATGCTCATTGAGAGGCATTATTAAATCCATGCCGGTTTTGATGATGGTTTGAAACAGCTTGTCTTTTCCTTCGCAGTTATTTTCGTGTTTTATAATGTCCCAATCAAACGCGCTCAAATATCTTCCAAGTTCTTGTCTGCGACTAGGTCTTGTATCTCTTCGGGTTACGATTTTCTTACCATTGGAAAACACAGGCTTTTCGCTTGGACTTAGGGCCACAACGTTGTGATCTGATAATCCAAAGGGAGGGAAAACTGACAGGGAATTCTTTCCGTAGAACTGATGAAGGTTTGTCAAGATTAAGTCCAGTGTTTGATCGGCTCTTGTAGGTAGATTAACAAGCTGCTTCATTCTAAATTGATTTGAGAGACGACGAATATTAAGTCGGTTAAAATCACCAGCTAGAAGGATTCCACACTCAGGATAAAGGCTTTCGATTGCTGTGAGAGACTTAACTAAAAAGTCCAGCATTAATTTATCATCTGAGTTTGGGGGATGATATAGTGTGCCAGTAATTATACAGGGAAACCCGCGAGGAAGTCTAGTCGGCCTAATTTTAACCCAAAGAACTTCAAACTCAGGGGAATGTAGTTGGTCTAGAATAGTGAACTGAATAGAATTTTTGATATATAGGCAGACGCCACCATGTGCTCCAGTAGATCGGTTTTTGCAAACGATGTTGTATTCGGGTATCGCGAGATTGCAAGTATCAATTGAATCTGTAAGCCATGTTTCTGTGATGAACGCTAGATCGGGTTTCTTGCTCACAACAAAGTGGCTGACTTCGTCAATCTTCGGGGCAAGCGACATAGTGTTGGTCAGTATTGGTTGTTTCAACCAATAATATTGGTTGTTTCAACCAGTCAAATATTGGTCATTTCTACCAAAACGATTTTGGTTGAAACAACCCATTTTAAATTGGTTCTCTCAGACTCATCCAGGTAACCTTTTTTTTTTGGTTGTTTCAACCAGTCAGTTTTTACAGTGTAGCATCATAATCATCACACCATTGGGGTATTTTGGGTTGTTTGTCTGAGTTTAGGCTTGTATTAAATTAACTTGGGCTTTGCTCAAGAAAATGGGCTGGCAGGTTGTGGGGCTGGCAGCTCTGTCCGTGCATGTGGCAAAAATTGTTATTATCTTTGACTAGAAACTTTGCATTATCCTTGAGATCTAGTTGCACATTGGGAAAAAAATGCTTGATTACTTTAACTCCCACCATGGCAGGAGGATTCCCCTTGACGAGTAAAATCGTCTGGCGTTAGACAGAGTAAAAAATAGACCGACGGATATATCGATTATTATCGGGGGGTTTTAAACACCAACAAGACGCCCAGTGATTAGGCGTTCACTTGGGCTACTGATTTCTGTAACCTTGGCGTAGCCTAGCTTGCACATATAGAAAACCTGCCATGCGAAACAGTGCAAATTTTTTGACAAACCAAACGAGGTCTTCTATGAAGCTTTTGCTGGTGTAAACAACGCCGCTGGGGAAGCCCTTGGTATTCTGTACAGTGTGTATAAAAAAAATTCGAACCCTTAGAAAATGAATTAGCATTCTTTTCAAACAACCTATTGTATTGTAGTTTGAAAGCCCTAAAAGCGCTGCGTTATAAATTAATCAGCACATAAGTTAAACGAAGCGAAAAAGCTTTTAATCTTAATTTCCCAGGTGTATAAGACCGTGTGTTTTACGCATCTGTGGGTTCAGCGAAGTGCTTCGGGCTTTCAAACTACTACAATAGGTTGTTTGAAAAGAATGCTAATTCATTTTCTAAGGGTTTGAATTTTTTTTATACACACTGTATAATCCAGCGCGCTTTCTGAATGCATGTAAACAAAGCAATGGGCGATGTGGTGTTCAACGGGCAATGTCGTATTTGTAAATTACAGCGAGCATACACCAGCTGCTTTGCTGTTTTTCGAAGCCTACAATGATGAGATTACGAAAGATAAACCCGAACTGCATGTCTAGCGAAATCAGGAGAGGTATTAAGATGACAATAGATGACTTGCAAAGACTGAGTGTCTATTACACAATCTAATCAAGAGCATGCATTTCTTATTAGTTAAACTAAGCAAAGTTTTACGTAATATATCATACACGAGGAGGAGTGTTTCATCAGGATATCCAAACACCGAGACGTTTGTTGAAAACCGAGGCGAAGCCGAGGTTTTTGAACAAACTTCGAGGTGTTTGGATTTCCTGATGAAACACTCCTCCGAGTGTTTGATATAGCATCTCAAACAAATCAGTATTTTAAGAGAAAATCAAGATGAAAGTTTGCTTAATTTATGTAATTTCTTCCTCCGATATCCAAACCACCGACACGGTACTGATTTCGTTTGTGTTTTCTTCATGAATTATTAATGAGTTTGAGATTTGACTAGAATTAACATTATGACTCCTAGGATTATATATGTAGAAGTTAAATACTATAGCATGCACAAATGTTGTTTAAGAATACTAAACATATTTAATTTGAGTTTCTAATCAATTGTTTTGGTCGTTGATCAAAATAAGAAATCGAATAAATTTAAGAATTACTAATTCTTAAATTAAGGAAAAATATTCTCAATAAGAATTTCTATTCGTAAATTAAGAATATTAATACTTGTTTTATGTATAGGTGTGTATTTAATTATACATGTAAAATGACTCTAATTGGACTCTAATTTACAACCAATATTATTTACAAAATATTTACTACAACCATGTAATATAGAAGTTAATAATTTTAAAAATTTTGTAATACCACCCGAAGAACAAGGAAATTTTTGCCATTACTTGAGGAATAAACTACATGAGTTTTATATAACTGAAATAAATTTTGGCTTTGAAAAATATCTTTCTTCAATTCGCAACTTCAAACATCGTCAAGCGGTTACAAAATTAAGAATTTCAGCTCATAAACTACCTGTTGAAACTGGTCGATACGGAAATGTTTCATACAGTGAAAGATTATGCAAACATTGTGATCTAAATGAGATTGGGAACGAACAACACCTCTTAATGTCATGCAGAAACACAAAGTTCGCCGATCTTAGAGTTAATTTTATGGAAAGTCTCTGTAAAATAAATAACTCATTTTCTAAATTTAGCTATCAAGACCTTTTCATGTATGTCATTGCTATGCAAGACAAAACAATGTCTTTGATTTTTTGACAATATGACTTTGGTAGCTAAATACTGTTTTAATGTTTTAACAAGTTTTGAAAGTTTATAGTTGAGCACGTAGTCTATAGTTTATATGTTATATGTATGTATCTTATATACCAAATCTGGTATTTATGTTGTTTGAATAAAGTTATTATACATGTAAAACTCAGGTTTATCTGCTCCGGCTTCGCTTCTGGTAAAACGTCGATTCCGCAGGGCCTTCTGTCCGCAAAATTGTGAACCTGTCGAAGAAACGCTGAAACGCGGTATATCTCTTTCATATTGTAAAGTTTACACGGCATTTTCAAACATATCAGTCACACGTTTGCGAGAGAACGAAGTCAACGCAGATAGGTCAAATTACACACATTCATGAAGATTTTATATAGGTGATGGGAAAAATTGTCAATTTGTGATCACAACAATATATGATCGAAACTGAATACGAGTAAATGAAGGTGCGTTTGTGACTGCGTACGTTGCAGGAAGCAGTGACCGCGCAGTGTGTACAAACAGGGAATTCCCGACTCTGCATGAACAAGTTGCTTGCTTTACCGGAGCTAGCTCGACTTTCGTCCTGTGTTTACAAGACAATTTCTAGCCCTGCTACCCGAGCTGCATTTATTTTCCCATGCACGATACCCAGAATCGCACTTTTGCGAGTACGTTTTCAATTTATAACGTACACACGACCAAACAAAACCTGTGAAATACAACGTTGTCCAGAAGGAACTTGTATATAGACAAACATTGTCGTGTATACGGAGCTCTGACGTTCCAGCACGGGTAGGTGAGCTAGACCGGTCTTAAATAACCGAAATCCCGGTTGCACAAAGCGACATCTCGGCTAGGCGGGCTGCCTCGGTTCAAGTTCAAGTTCGAGAACGGGGTTTTCCCAGACGGTCACCCATCCAAGTATTAACCCCGTCCAACTGGGCTTAACTACAGCGGTGAGAGGCAGCGCCCTAACAGCACACGCCACTCGTGCTCCCCTGCAATATCACGAGCCAATGACGTAGCTTATTATGTATAGTTATTTAAATTTATTACCTGAAGGCTGAAGCCTGAAGCGCCACTCTGACTTATACTCATAGTCAATATCGAACCTCCTGGAAAGCCTAGTAAAAGTTCGTTGCAGACTGAGTTATTAGCAATTGGTTTTATAATCAAAAGGTCAGCAGGAACAGAGGTAGGCTTGTAATTACTTTATACATCTGTGTGGCACACTTTTTATGCATTAAGCCCTAATCGAACGAGAACGCAAGTCATCGCAAGTTGGCAGTGACGCTATCTCAGTCAGCCGCTCTGAATTGATGGCTTGGTTCACGGATTTTGCTTTCTCGTAATGTTTCATTCGTTGCAATGTTTTCCAGTCTTATTGGTGGGACTGTTTACATGAGCCGGGCTAGCTTGGTTAACCGGGCTCACACGATTGATTAGGATCTTACTGTGTTTAAAGTGTTTATGAAACGAAAATTAAGTTTGTCTTATTTGAAAGTACTTTTGAAATGACAAAGTAACATCTTTTGCTGTTTTTCGTTTCCTTGCTTCGTTTATGAGATATTTCAGTTTGTTTTATATGTGAAACTAACCAGTGACATCACAAGGTGCATAATGACTTACTGGGAAAGGTTATATATCTTTTCTGTTATCAAACGGAATCACTTCAAAGCAATTATGTGTGCGTTTTTCCCTTACAACAACAGAAATATACATTTTCAACTGATTCCGTTTAGTAATAGCAAAGATATATAACCTTTCCCAGTAAGTCATTATGCACGTTGTGATGTCACTGGTTAGTTTCACATATAAAACAAACTGAAATATCTCATAAACGAAGCAAGGAAATGAAAAACAGCAAAAGATGTTACTTTGTCATTTCAAAAGTTCTTTCAAATAAGACAAACTTAATTTTCGTTTCATAAACACTTTAAAACTCGCATAAACTAAATTTACAAAGAACAATTGGTTTAGTTTAGACGTAAACAATTAGTCAAATCTCCTTTTGCGGCCGAGGAAAAGAATTTTGTGACACGAGTCATCCCGGTTATCTGGGCTAGCCCGGGCTCATGTAAACAGCCCCTTATTACTTATTAGAGGACAAAGACACAGCGTCCATGTTGGTTGGTATAAGGTAGTACTACCTGGTACCCTGGCCCAATCCAGCGTGCATTTTCGGTGCTTCCCGCCGGATATATCCGATGGTGCATGTTTTGGCGTGAGTGCATGGTGCATGTTTTGGCGTGAGTGTAAGTGGTGTTTTGGCGTGAGTGCATGGTGTTTTGGCGTGAGTGCATGGTGTTTTGGGATGAGCGTAAGTGGTGTTTTGGGATGAGCGTAAGTGGTGTTTTGGGGTGAGTAAATGTTTTGTCGCGAGAACGATAGTTTTTTTTTTTGTGGGTATCAATTACTTTATAGCAGTCACAACATGTACAGTAATCCAATGTTCAATGATATCACTGGACTTTATCAAAGTACTCTTACTGCTATTTAGACGAGTCGTTGAGAACTAAAAGTTTTAGAAACAGTTCTATCGACTGCGATTATATACAATTATATATCTTGTACTATATACTATTACTTCACAGGTGACAGGTCTAAATTGCAAAATCTCGAAGTGTAAACTAGTGTGAAGACACACAACTATACTAGGCGACTAACGTTTAAATATGGAGATCAACTTTGTTGGAAAAACAGCGCTTGTTACAGGTGCCGGAAAAGGTTTGTTGACATCGTTTATTGTCCGTACAATAAGCTAAGACTATAACAATCTTTTTTATTAACGATGAGTTTACAAAAGATTGCGTCGACATAAATAATAGACTAATTAGTGTAAAACTGAAGTAAAACTAACGTAACTTTGCCCTTATTTACTTGATAATTGCGAATTTTGGCCTGAAATCATCCACGTCAATTCATGTAATCACTCCCTAAAGGCCTGGCCAAACGCTTTCAACATTTCATGCAACATCGTTCAACATTATTGAATTCAGCCGTGATTCAACATGTTGAAAGCGTTTGGCCACCCTGTTGAATGATGTTGAACGTTGTTGAATGGTGTTGAATGATGTTGAACGAAATTTGAACATGTTCAAATTTTCGTTCAACATGCGTTCAACAATGTTGAACGATGTTGCATGAAATGTTGAAAGCGTTTGGCCAGGCCTTAAGTGTGAAAGAACTCTTAAAAAATCTTATTAGGAATTGGACGCGAGGTTGCAAAATTTCTTTCAAAATGTGGAGCAAATGTTATTGCCCTGACAAGAACGCAGAGTGATCTGGATACGTTGAAAGAAGAGGCAAGTAAAAAATTGATTAAAATATGATCACAAATATAATTATCCAATTCATTAATATTCATGAAGAAAATTTAAAAGAACTGCCTGAACGATTGTTAATAAACCTGATCAATTTGATATGTAAATTGAATAAGTCGTATACAATATTTGTGTGTGTATATATATGTATATTTGTATTGTATAGTATAATACATTACATGCATAAAATATGTATAAAGTAAAATGTGAAGAGAAAATAATTGATAAATATTTAATATTTGTCTCACTTTTAGATCCCAAATATACAGACCATTTGTGCTGACCTGTTGAACTTAGAAGAATCCATCAAAGCAGTTGAAGCAGCAGGACACATTGACTTACTGGTCAATAATGCAGCTTATATTTGTTCAAAAAACGTGTTGGAAATTACACAAGATGAGACTGAAATGTACTATAACAGCATTTTCATTTGTAACTTGTTTGTTTGTTGTTGTTTTTTTGTTCACTCTTCATTTGCTTGTTTTTTCGTTTGTTAGTTGGTATTTTCCCTTGCATGTTTTTGTTTGTTTGTTTGTTTGTTTGTTTGTTTGTTTGTTTGTTTGTTTGTTTGTTTGTTTGTTTGTTTGTTTGTTTGTACTTTCGTTCGTTTTTCTTGCATGTTTGTTTGTCCTTTATTTTGTTTTCATATATATATATTATATGTAATATTTATAAACCGCGCAGGAGGGCTTTATCGGATATAAAACACGAGGCGATAGCCGAGTGTTTTAGAGCCGATAAAGCCCGTACTGCAAGGTTTTTAAATGGCTTCTAAAAAGAATCACTTCATACGTTCATTGGCGTAGTAATTTTGAAAATTAAGCTTATCTCAGCCGTTAAAAACCAGCGAGAAACTTAGAGCGAGTCTATATCATATATATAGATCCGATACGCTCATGATTTTTCTTTGTGTTTTCCTCATGAATTATTAATGAATTTTAGAAATATATATATAAATAAATAGTGAAATAAAAGTAGCGTGCTGCGTAGGAAGTGTTGAAACAACAATCGAAATATAGTAAGGTTTGATATACTGCCGAAACAGAGAACGTAGCAGTCTAACGTTTTGAGCGAAGGCCCTTCGTCAGAGAGAACTACGTTCTCTGTTTCGGCAGTATATCTAACCTTACTATATTTCGATTATATATAATAGATATATGCATCTCTAGTTTCTTTTGCTACTGAAAATCTTATTTTCTTAGGTCATTTTTGGTCAACTTCACAGCACCATTGCGGTTAAGTCAGGTACGAGTTTATTATACATGAATATTTTAAATAACAAGAAGGAAAAACAACAGAGCTGTTATTTTTTATTTAACTGGACTATCTGCATGTTTAGGAATGATTTTATTGCATCTCTTTGTGCAACGTGTATACAAAACAACATAAAGTTGAGGGATAACGGCGACAAAATTCAAAATTTTCAATTTATGAGGTTCTGATTAACGCACATACTTACTAATGTAATCCAAGTGATATGAACGATTTTGTTAACAACAACATCGGTAATTTCAACAAAAAAAACTAGACATCCACCATTTTCGTCAATATTTTTATTTGCATCTGATATGCATGACAAGCTGCGTAAAGCAAAATCTTAATTTACTTATAGCTATATCGATAGGTATGCATGTCTGAAGTTCACTTTTAGTGAACTTGATGTCATTTTCACACCATTGCACTGCAACACTTCTAAAAGCATGAAAGCACTCAGCAAAGTGTAATTTATATTATATTTACCCAGCTTGTGAGTTAATTAGGCATGCACAGTATTGAAACAAGATGGCGGTGATACAATTTTGTTTTGTTGCAGTTAGTTATGTTGTCATAAAAAATGTTCTAGTTACTTGGATTGTCTTAGTAAGTATGTTTACTAATCAGAACGTCGTAAATTGAAAATTTTGATTTTTGTTTCCATTACCCTTTAAAGTGAAAAGTTTGATTAAATTTAATTGTGAGAGATATATACATCAAATTTTTCTTGCAGGTAATTGCCAAAATGAACATTAACAAAGGCACAAGTGCATCTATTGTTAATATCTCATCGGTAGGCAGTCATACAGGACAAAAAAATTCTACACCCTATTGTGAGTACTTACTCAGTTAATTTGTGAGTCTAGTGATTAATTTTCTAAACTCATTGATATTTTATACTCATTGAAATTACAATTTCGTTGTATTCTAATTGTTTAGCATGCACAAAAGCATCTCTGGAGACCCTGTCGAAAGCACTTGCAGTGGAACTCGCTCCACACAAGGTAACGTATTTGGTATTACATAGCTGAGCCGATGGAGAAAAATCAAATTTACCGATCCGATAAATTCTGATACAATTTACGATCTGACCGGCCGATTTATCGCTGGTTTATGGCAATTTATACCATTCAAAATACTTTAACGTATCTATCCTGTCATCAAAGTTCCATTTTACGCTGAAATTGAATTTTACTTATCAACCAAACCGGTTACGTGTGATATTCGTATCACTGATGTACGATTGAATTAATCCTATGCAAAACAGGAAGTCATTAATTGGTTTCATGTTTTACCTATGTAAAATTACGTACGTAAAATTATCTGCGCAGAGCATGCGCAGTGTTTACCTATGTAAAATTACGTATGTAAAATTACCTATGTAAAATTACGTATGTAAAATTATACCGATATTTGTCAACAGGAATTCCTGACACTTGAATTTCCGGCGAACTAGCAAAACATAACATGTGGCAAAGATAATGTGATCAGCAACCACCAGTCCTCGATCTGCAAGACGGATTGACGGAAGTCGAAACAAAAAACATGACGTGTTATATCAAATTAATCAGGTTTGATAGTTTCTTTGTGGAATCACTACAACTTTGCGCTTTTCTTAAAAAAGAAAATTAAATTCACAAGTAGAAAGGCCAGAATGGTATTTATCGGACCGCTGACTACACGCGTAAAAACGCACAACTTGTTCACGGTTGTCAACAGGCGTGAACAATGTTGTGCTGCTCGCCGTGAACAATGTTGTGCTGCTCGCCGTGAACAAGTTGTCAACAAGTTGTTCACTTATGGTTCGAACAACTTGTTCACGGATAAATCAACAGTCATGAACAAGTTGTTCCAACAGCACATTTTTATAGCCAACAACGTTGTTCGCACATGATACAACATGTTGTAACAGCATGACGAAATAACGACGATGAACAACAATGTTACAACAATGGTGAACATGGTTGATGTATCAACACGTTCTTCGGTTGTTACAACATGCGTGAACAACGGTTGTTGTTTCATCAAGCAGTAACAACTTGTTGAAACAATGATGAACAATGTTGTTCATTTATCAATGTTGTTCACATATGTCAACAAGTTGTTACAGCATTGTTCAGGCAACAATGCTGTAACAACTTGCGAGATTTTTACGCGTGTATATGTCGATGTGATCGGTCGATAACTGATCAGCGCGAAAGTTGCCGATTATCGGGTTCTACCGATTAATTTCCGATTATCGGCTTATCCCTAATTACATGCTTCTCAAGAATAGTTCTGGGCATTGGAAACACTATTTCAAAATGTAGTTGAGTCTGCAATGTAGTACAGCCATTTATTTTATATGTGGCTATCTATGTGTATTGTATTTTGTAATTTTGAATGTTTGTAATTAATAGATCTGCAGTGCTTGATTAACTTTGTAAATATTTTTAATTTATATGTGGCTCCATGGACGAGCACGTTTTGTGAATGGACTCCGTATTGAAATAAAGTTTCAACAACATTTACAAATATCTTACAAACGAAGAAAGACAAGAAAAAGTTGTAAAATATCTTCTGTTACAATTTCACGAGTTCTGTCAAATTAAACAAACTTAATTTTTATTGCCAGTACCCTTTAATTAAAGATTCAGTTTACGCGACTTTACCGTGGGGTTTCAAAACTCATGTATATGTCCAAATATTTTCCTCTTTTCGCTGAATTATTAATGAGTTTGAATTACTATTAAACGAGTAGGTAGCACCAAAACTCTTGGAGTTTTCATTGATGAAAAACTAACATGGAAAACCAATATTGATAATATTTCTAAAAAAATATCGAAAGGGATAGGGGTTCTGCGAAGAGCTAAAGACGTTATCAGTAAAGAAAGTTTAGAAAGGCTATATAAAGCTTTGGTATATGCTACCTCACTTCGACTATTGTTCCCTTGTCTGGGACAATTGTTCATGCGAATTAAAAGAAAGACTGCAAAAATTACAGAATAAAGCCGGTCGCGTAATTACTGCAGATCATGGTGACAGTGGCATCGGCAACAGATACTTTAACAAAAATCGGCTGGAACACATTACAATGTAGGAGGGATGAGCAGCTCTTATCCCTAGTAAATAAATGTGTAAGTGGAAATTCAAAACTAAGTAATTTATTTAGTTTAACAGATCGGGATTGCTATGATTTAAGGAGCAACAATAGTTAATTGTATCTCCCTAAACCAAACACAAATGCTTTGAAAACAACTTTTTATGATGTGGAATACCTTGCCACAAAATTAAATTTAAATTGATACATGTACCATATACGTTGAAAGTTATAGCTCTTTTATTGATTTTACTTGTAAATATAGTTAGTTAGTTATATAGTTAGGTTAATTTTAGAACTTTATGCACAAGACAAGAATTTTATATATTAGTTGTACTATAGCCATTTTAGATTATAGACATTTTTAGTATCACACGGCCCCATGAAAAACAACCCTTATAGACGGATTGATGTGGTTACCGTGTATAAAGATTTGTAAATAAATAAATAAGTAAACATATTTATAGTCTATTAGAAACTTGTAAGAAAAAACTCAGGTGAACTTCTGTCGACAAGAGCTGAGCGAGGATTTATATTAAGCCTGGGCCAGTTCAAAGTCTTGCATTTTATTGTTTAATTACTTATGGTAATATAGAATTAAATTTTAAGATTTTTTATGCATAGTTTTTTTTAAAACATTATATTTAGATCCGTGTGAATTGCTTGTTACCTGGCGTAACAAATACGCCTTTTATACAGTCAGTTTTTGCGAGTAGTAATATACCACCAGAACAAGTTGCACAAATAGTGAAAACGATACCAATGGAAAGAATGGCAGGTACGATTTAAATAAGCAAACAATTGCAATTTTTTAGTTTAGTTTAATCTGTACTTTGCTAATTAATAATTATAATAATAATAATAACAACAACAACAACAACAACAACAACAACAACAACAACAACAACAATAATAATAATAATCATGATAATAATAATAATCATGATAATAAGTATAATGCTAATGCTAATGTCAATGATAATAGTTATGGTAATATGATAATAATAATAATAACAATGATAAATAATAAATAATTATAAAAATAATAATTATATATAATGATCTTTTTTTCATTTTTCTTGGTTTTGTTTCTTTTTACAGATGCTGAAGAAATGGCCCACACTGTGGCTTATCTTTTAAGTGATAAAGCCAGTTACATTACTGGTATAAATTTGGTATCAGATGGTGGATACTTATGCAATCATTAAATCCCATGAAACATTATCCAAATTTATTTTTTACTCAAATAAACCATTTATTTTCATTCTGCTTTGCATTTATTTATTTATTCCTTTTTGCACATTGGAAACAAAATGACTGACTAGTCTCACCCCTTTCACTCCCACCATGTCGGGAAGACTTCCCTTGATTAGTAAAATCATCTGGCGTTAGACAGACTAAAAAATAAAGTGTCAAATGGCACTGATGAGAATGAAAGGGTTATTTATTTTATTTTATTTTATTAGCTTCGCCATAGACTTGACTAAATACATGTATGGTACAGTAAACACCCGCGTGTAAGAACCTAGTGATTTAAGAACCTGTAGGCAGAAATTTGGGATTTTAATACCCCAAAATATAAGAACCTGTTTAGCCAACCAAAGCCACAAGGTTCTTATATGAAGAGTCACTCTGAATAATGAAACAGTGCTGTAGCCAAAATGTGGGACTATAAAATATAAATTTGCTATATATTTGGCCCTTCCATAAAAATATCATTACGGAAATTACATACATACAGTATCTCTCTATAACAAAGTGGTTTATATATCTGGTCATATAACAATAGCATTTCCCTTAAAGAAATTTTAAGAACCTATTAATTCAGAACCTATTTTGCCTAAATTGTCAGTAATTACCCCAAAATATAAGAACCTATTTTGCCAGACTTGAAAAAATCTAGGTTCTTACACGTGCATGGGTGTTTACTGTATCACAAAATAAACTAAAACGAGGACCATTCAAACACAAACACAAATTTAAACCTATGGCAGGGTCACCGCAATAGCGTGAAAGCCAATTACTGCGGGCCCAAAAATATAAAAGTTAAAGTAAAAAATTCTAACAAAACTTACACAATATACAACATACACGTAAATGATGCAATATAGAAATAAATACTAAAAACAGCAAGTAAAGCTGCGGGTAAGACTACGGGAATTGTTACAATTTGGACATATAGTTTTGAAAGAACGTGGATCGTCAGGGTTATAAGTATTCCCAAGAGCAGTAAAGTAGTAGCTGAGCATTAGGGATCTAAATGTGGCCAGTTCTAGTGCATTGAAATTAATATTGGTAAGTTCGTTAACGAGCGTGTTCCATATTCTTGTAGTTCTGTTGAAGTATGATCTTTGGAAAGTGGTAGTTCTGCATTTGTATACGAATGATGACGTGGGCAGAGTTAGAGTTAGAATTTGATCGAGTAGGTTTTGAACAGCGGACCACAGAGGGAATTACAGTAGGATTCAAATTTATTAAGCCTTTGGTTGCTTTGAAAAAACAACATGTCCAAGTATTCATGCCAATAACATAATGGTATAGAAGATTAAGGTTAATAAGTCGTTCTTTATAGCATTGGTCACAAGAAAAAGGTAAGTTCAATATATATTTCGATGCATTTCTATTTTTGGTTAAAATAGTATGAATCATAAACTAGAGAGCACTCTGCCAGTGAATTTTTAGTGGATATATGTTCCATGTTAGGCATTGCTTCATGTGATGTTATATAGGTCCACACGACAGCTTGCTACCGAGAAATATTACCCAATTCACATGTTAATGGAATACTTGAATAGCGTATTCTACATTTTATAATTTTTTTCATTAAAATCTTCAAGCGGTTCATATATCATAAGAAAAGAAAAACCCCACAAATTCCTACATTGACGTCATCTTCATTACCCTTTTGGAACTGTACAAACCTCAATATAACAACAAATAGAAGTTCGAGTGAGAAAATATTTTGGCATTCACCTATTCACGTTACATGGAATCCATATCAGTAATATAATATTTGGGTTTATAAGCTCATTAAACGTCTCTATTATAATATACCTGTCATTTCTCGAATACCAGTATTTTTCAGATATTTATTTCAAGTTGGTATACCTAAAACATTCAGAACGTCAATTTAAAACCAGGCGGCCGTTGACGGGTTGTCATGCAAAATTTGAGCCATAAATGTGCAAATATTTCCCACTAGTTTTTACTCCATGCATTCATGTCTTGATAATCAACCATGCAATGTATAGTTGCTCTAATGATTTTGATGACATTCTTGGACATCTTCATTTACTAACTTGTGAACAGTGTTTTTACCTTTGTAAATTATACAATGTTGTTTAATGCAACTACACGCGTAAAAACGCACAACTTGTTCACGGTTGTCAACAGGCGTGAACAATGTTGTGCTGCTCGCCGTGAACAAGTTGTCAACAAGTTGTTCACTTATGGTTCGAACAACTTGTTCACGGATAAATCAACAGTCATGAACAAGTTGTTCCAACAGCACATTTTTATAGCCAACAACGTTGTTCGCACATGATACTACAACATGTTGTAACAGCATGACGAAATAACAACGATGAACAACAATGTTACAACAATGGTGAACATGGTTGATGTATCAACACGTTCTTCGGTTGTTACAACATGCGTGAACAACGGTTGTTGTTTCATCAAGCTGTAACAACTTGTTATAACAATGATGAGCAATGTTGTTCATTTATCAAGGTTGTTCACATATGTCAACAAGTTGTTACAGCATTGTTCAGGCAACAATGCTGTAACAACTTGCGAGATTTTTACGCGTGTACACAGTTACTGGTGCATTATGATTGTTTTTACCCTTGTAGCTATAGGCATTAAGCGCAGTAGATACATGCACACCTGGGTGTGCCTATTTTTTTATGTACAAAAATGTTGATCACGAGGTGCATTCATTTCGCATCACGTGGTACATTCAAATGGACCTCCAACGCTCGTTTTCGATCCGACAATTTACCACTCTAGTGGTTTCGATAATAACAAGAATCCTGTGGTGGCGTGAACGGATTATCCCAGAGTCACAGTCACCAACGTGGTGTGATTTCTGTAAACCAATCACGGATCTCCTTGCAATATCACGAGCCAATGACGTAGCTTATTAGGTATAGTTATTTAAATTTATGACCTGAAGGCTGAAGCGCCACTAGCTCTGACTTATACTCATAGTCAATATCGAACCTTGTGGAAAGCCTAGTAAAAGTTCGTTGCAGACTGAGTTATTAGCAATTGGTTTTATAATCAAAAGGTCAGCAGGAACAGGTAGGCTTGTAATTACTTTATACATCTGTGTGGCATACTTTTTATGCATTTAATAGTATATATTAGCTACTTTACATGTTGATGGCTTGGTTCACGGGATTTTGCTTTCTCGTAGTGTTTTATTCGTTGCAATGTTGTCCAGTCTTATTGGTGGGACTGTGTACATAAGCTGGGCTAGTTCTGTGGGTCACACGATTGATTGGGATCTTACTGTGGTTTTAAAACTCGCATAAACTAAATTTACAAAGAAGAATTGGTTTAGTTTAGACGTTAACAAATCTAAACGTTAATTCAAATCTCCTTTTGCGGCCGAGGAAAATAATTTCGTGACACGAGTCATCCTGGTTAGCTGGGCTAGCCCGGGCTCATGTAAACAGCCCCTTATTAGAGGACAAAGACACAGCGGCCATGTTGGTTGGTATAAGGTAGTACTGCCCTGTACCCTGGGCCAATCCAGAGTGCATTTTCGGTGCTTCCCGCCGGATCCAGCCGGATCCCGCTGGATATATACGGCGTTTATATCAGGTGGATATATCCGGTATCGTTTTGTCTAAAAAGCATTCGGCATTCCGGCGTACCGAAAACAACAACTAGCCATGAGTAAACGTGAAAAATAAACAATCTAGTTGTCAGTTATTTCTTAAAATATCATTAGTTACAAAAGGCCGTTTAACAAAACCGACCATAAGAAAATGACATTAGATGTATATTATGAAATATCAAGTATCAATACGTCTTCAAACTCGTACAAGAATATCTTTCTCACTCTTGTTCTCACCTTTTCAGCTGGCTGTTTTCATCCTAGCCAGCAAAAGGACGTCTGTTTTCTCAGCCTATTTTAATCATCCCTAGTTAATTTACTGTATTGTTTTGGACTGCTATACAATAAATAAAACAACAACAGCACTGCACAACAATGGGAAACCATTAAATGCACGTTTAGTCTGACAAAATAATTTGATAAATAATTTTTTCAAACCTTTTTTCGAGCCTTCGCAGTTCGCTCAAGACGGGCGGCCGTGTAAAAAATATTTTGTGGGAGACTGAATCCTACCTGCAAACCGCGCAGAGGCCTGGAACTTTTTGCCTCACTTTTTGGTTTACCGTTAGCGTTCCAGGTGTCAGATTTTAACTTACATCGAGTTCACTGGCATATATCTACTGCATTTAATGCCTATATAACTACTATGGTAAAAACAATGATGCAATTGTAAACTTGTAACAACCTTGTATTCAGGGCTGAACAAGATTTTTGACAAAATTGATGGAATTGTATACTTGTAGCAAGCCTTGCATGATCTAGAGCCGAAAAAGATTTTTGACAAAATTGTCTATACTCAAAGAACTCAGAGTAAAGCCATCAAGGCGCAGGAGGCTTGAAGCACTAACAACTCGACTCAAATCTCGCACGAGTTCCAACCCCAGACAGGTCACCCATTAACTCAATATGCACATTGTTGCTTGACCATAAAGTTAACTTTGTTTTCTTAGAAGGTCATCCATTTCTGTTCGGCAACCGGTACAGTCTTGTCGGTTTACTCGCAGCTGTCAAGCTGTGAGTGAAGAGATCTTGAGACGTCAAGACCTTGTTGCTCATTGACTTATGGTAAGTTAGTCTGTGCACATGATGTATATTAAAGTACTGATCAATTCGGTTCCCTATTCTGTACACATTTAATTCTTTAATATATAACACTCATTCCTTCACCACATCTGCTACAGCTGCAGGCTTTAAAAGAATATTTTCCCTCCTGAATGGAAATGTTATCCCAATTAATTTTTTCACCATTTTTAAATTCTTATTTGTGGTTTTAGATAGTTCTTTCTTCATTGCAATGCCATGTTCATTGCATGTTTCTAATGTTTCTTCATCTGGCTTCTCCGGAATGCGTCCTACATCCATTCTTTTATAATATAATCTATATGATCGAAACTGAATACGAGTAAATGAAGGTGCATTTGTGACTGCGTACGTTGCAGGAAGCAGTGACCGCGCGCAGTGTGTACAAACAGGGAATTCTCGACTCTGCATGAACAAGTTGCTGCTTTACCCGAGCAGTCTCGACTTTCATCCTGTGTTTACATGACAATTTCTAGCCCTGCTACCCAGAATCGCACTTTTGCGAGTACGTTTTCAATTTATAACCTACACACGAGCAAACAGAACCTGTGAAATACAACGTTGTCCAGAAGGAACTTGTATAGACAAACATTGTCGCGTACACACGTAAAAACGCACAGTCTGATCAGCTCTGATATCAGATCTGTTCAGAGAAATGTAGCGACCCTTGATACAGCCTGACAGCTACAGAATGTACCAGCGCTGATGTATAAACATTTAGTTAGAATTTCTCACAGACTGCGACAGCTCCATAGACAACATACCTGTTCGATTCAGTCTGTTATATCAAACTGATACAGCACTGACCGTGTCAGGCTGATACAGTTTGACAGAATCTGTTCTGAACAGTCTGTTGTAGCTGCAGGTATGATACAGATATGATATCATAGGTGTATCATAGCTGATACTGCCACAGGCTGTATCAGAGATCGCTACATTTTTCTGAACAGATCTGACATCATTCTGCATCAGGTCTGACACAGAGTGTGCGTTTTTGCGTGTGTACACGGAGCTCTGACGTTCCAGCCTGGGTATAGTGAGCTAGACCAGTCTTAAATAACCGAGAAATCCTGGTTGCACAAAGCGTGCACAAAGCGACATCTCGGCTAGGCGGGCTGCCTCGGTTCTCATATAAACGCCGCAAGATGAAAATTAAATATAGTAACAAACGCACGATCTAGTCCGGCTCGCCTCCGTATAAACAAGCCCTTTATAGTGTAGGCCTACCGCAATCGGTGTGTGCAATTGTGAGCGTATATAAGATCAGGATACTTGCCAGCGACATTACTGATCAACGATTAAGTATATTTCAGTGAACAGCTTCAAGGACATCAGGAAAGCAATAAAGCATGAAGATTAGCATTTTAGCACGCATCCGTTTCGCAAAGCGTGACGGGATGACGTAATGATTGTGTGATTTCTGTAAACCAATCACGGATCTCCTTGCAATATCACGAGCCAATGACGTAGCTTATTAGGTATAATAAGCTACGTAGAGACTCTGGGATAATGTCTCAAATCACAGGATTCTTGTTATTCCGGTTGAGGTAGGCATGCGTAAATATCCGAACGGAATCTGGATAGTATGTTCTCCTTGTTTGCCTTTTCCCCAAACAAGTGCTGGCGAAGCTCGAATTACAGCATCTACACACATACGGCGAAGATATCGATCGCGGCAACGTCTTCACTGGAGTCTTGTCGTCCGACATCTTTGTTATTTTGGTTTTATTAATTCTACTTCCGGTCACTTCAGACCAACTCATGCTCACTATTCAGCCAATAACGTAACGATTTGAAACGGATTATCACAGAGTCTCGTTTCCCGGGTGGGGAACGTGGGCTCTGGGAACGAGATTTGGGTTATCCCAGAGTCACAGTCACCAACGTGGTGTGATTTCTGTAAACCAATCACGGATCTCCTTGCAATATCACGAGCCAATGACGTAGCTTATTATGTATAGTTATTTAAATTTATGACCTGAAGGATGAAGCCTGAAGCGCCACTCTGACTTATATACTGATCATAGTCAATATCGAACCTTGTGGAAAGCCTAGTAAACGTTCGTTGCAGACTGAGTTATTAGCAATTGGTTTTATAACCTAAAGGTCAGCAGGAACAGAGGTAGGCTTGTAATTACTTTATACATCTGTGTGGCATACTTTTTATGCATTAGTATATATTAGGTACTTTACATGTTGATGGCTTGGTTCACGGTTTTGCTTTCTCGTAGTGTTTCATTCGTTGCAATGTTGTCCAGTTAATTGGTGGGACTGTTTACATAAGCCGGGCTAGTTCTGTGGGTCACACGATTGATTGGGATCTTACTGTGGTTTTAAAACTCGCATAAACTAAATTTACAAAGAAGAATTGGTTTAGTTTAGACGTAAACAAATATAAACGTTAATTCAAATCTCCTTTTGCGGCCGAGGAAAATAATTTCGTGACACGAGTCATCCTGGTTAGCTGGGCTAGCCCGGGCTCATGTAAACAGCCCCTTATTAGAGGACAAAGACACAGCGGCCATGTTGGTTGGTATAAGGTTAGTAATGCCTGGTACCCTGGCCCAAGTTCAGAGTGCATTTTCGGTGCTTCCCGCCGGATCCCGCCGGATATATGACGTAAGTTTAAACAGAACAGTACGACCTTACCTTTTGTGACTGTCACTTCATGGTGCTACGAAATAAACAAGATTACTTCTTGTGACCTTTCCGCTCTTTTATTACGACAATTTAAAAAAAAAAAGTCAAGTACTATTAAGAGCCAGAGCAGTTTGATCAGACTATAGTCATACAAATTGCTTTTTATCAGGTAAGCTGAACAATTTCTGCTATTTTGCTAAAGTAAGGTTTGGCTTGAGTTGAATTTCATTTGCCTATTTTATAAAATATATTGTGTATAATTTTTTGCGGTTGGTCACTGCATGGCACTACTTGGTTTATAGTAAGAGCGCTTCGTTTGTTCTAAGGTACGGAACACGATAGTTCTTATATATAAAAACTAGTGGGTTTCGTTGGAAACTTCTTTACCTCTGTCATAATAATATGTGCTAGCATAGTCCCTTGACTCATTCTGGTCCAGCCCTATACGTCATCCGTCACCAGTGACGTTGCGAGGTTTTGACCAAAATTACCCCCCTTGGGCTTAAAATGATCCTGAATGATCCCTTTTTAAAAAGACACCTTATAACGATATGCCATGAAGTATTACCCGAGCTCTGACCTGAATTCCGGATATCGACAAGAAGGCTTTTATTTGTCAATATATAAGCGAAACCAACGAAAATTTAGGCTCTAACAACTCCGAAAGTAAGTATAAGCATTTGTTTGCTGTAATTATTTCATAGATTAGCAATAATTTTGTAAAATTTGACGAAAACCATCTCGGCCGATCAGGCAATTATCGAACAAAATTTGCCTAGAGTTGTCGGCGTTGTAATGGCAAACAGGAGTAAATATCACGCAAAATAACCTAAAATCTGAATAGCTGACTTAAAAACGATCTTGCTGATACATTATGGTCGTATGTTCTTGTATAATTCTGTTTTAATTTGTAAATTTCCAAAATAAGTGATATGATCGCGCGCGGGCGCACCATGGGGGAGGGGGGGGGGGGGGGGGGGGGGGGGGAGGGGGGTCACAATGGAAAATCTTAAAAAATCAATATAATATTTGCGTTTTATTATATTGCTTTCATTTTGCTTTTCATTTTACTTGTCCAAAGTTTGGTGGTAAAGTCATTTCTGGTTAAATATTTAACATTTTGTTGGATTATAATAATATTTTTAATAATAATTAGCATAAATTAGCATAATTTGCAAAATGGGTTGTCTGACAAGACCCAAAAACCCAAAATTTGAATAGTAAAGGCGAAAACGATTCAAATGATATATTGTGGTATTATTTTTGTGTTATTATGCCATATTAATTCACAAATTGCCACAACCACCAAATTGACTGGTTTTCGGGCCGGACAAGTATTGTAATAGAATTACAATTTTGTAGTCGACACAGTTTTAGACAAAGCTACCTTAATTTGCTTGTTGTTTTTACTGCCTACAATCAGTTTGATGTGAGACAGAATACAGAATATGTTTCGATAAAACTCAAGACTGATGTAACTAGAACTTCTCCTTTTTTTTCTACAGATTTTCAAAGACTTTCGCTTATAACTAAACAACATGGAAGGTAAGGGGAATTTTTCTTAAAGTGCCTATGTCATCCTCAGGGACTTTACATATTTATACTAATTGGAACATTCTGAGTAGATTTGTAATATATCTTCTCAGGCGAAAATGTCATCTTCATGGATTTTTTGCTGCTGTTAAAGTTGACGGAAGTGACGTCGAAAGAGGAATTTGTATATATGAACCACTTTACAGATTCCTCTTTTGACGTCACTTCCGTCAACTTTAACGGCAAAAAAATCCATGAAGATGAAAATCCATCGTCTCAGAATGTTCCAATTAGTATAAATATGTAAAGTCCCTGAGGATGACATAGGCACTTTAATGTTATCAAAGATACTTTTCATTTTATATTTAAAAAGCAAAAGCTTGCAATATTTTTTCTGTGATCTAGTAGAAAGTTGTATTTTTACATAATATTCTGACAATATAAATCTAATATAAAAACTCAAGAATATAACTAAAATTTAAAGTGTGTGTGAAACGAAAATTAGGTTTGTCTTATTTGGGAGAACACTTAAAATGATAGAGTAACATCTTTTGCAGTTTTCATTTCCTTGCTTCATTCTTGAGATATTTCAGTTTGTTTGATATGCAAATTAAATATTTTGGTGTGACACGTGCATAACGAGTTATCAAAAAAGTTTTATATCTTTGCTATTACCAAATATAATAATCACTTGAATATCTACATGTTTAGTGTTGTGGTGAAACACATCCACATGCTTCATTCAAATTAATTTGATTTGATAATAGAAAAGATATCTAACCTTCTCCGATAGCTCATTATGCACCTACGACGTCAAAATGTTTAATTTGCATATCAAACAAACTAAAATATCTCCAGAACGAAGCAAGGAAACGAAAAACTGCAAAAGATGTTACTCTATCATTTTAAGTGTTCTTTCAAATAAGACAAACTTAATTTTCGTTTCATATGCACTTTAATTAAGTAATTATTATATTATATATAACTTATCTATGTTTTAGTTATATTTTTCTCTATGTTTGGGAAAATGCTTTATGTTTAAAGTAATTTATATCAGTAGTAGGAACTAGACATAAAATTTTGCTATATTCATTCTTGCTATTCCTTTTTTTATCAGTTATTTTTATATTTTTATTCAACAGAGCTACGCAAAGTTCTCAAGGACTGCTATGAAGAATCCTGTGTGTCGTACAAAAATGGAGAGAAAGATGGAATAACGAAGTACTATGCAGAAGATGCTGTAATGTTGTGGCCCGGGTTTAAGATGTGCCGTGGCCAAAAAGGTAGCTAGAGACATAATTATACAGTTCACCCTTCACTACAAGCAGATTTCTAGGTCTTCACTTGCAGATGAGTAAAATTGTCTGCCGTTAGACAGAATAATGTTTTAATTTAAAGTGTCTATGAAACGAAAATTAAGTATATTTTATTTGAAAGAAAAAATAAAATGATAGAGTAGCATCTTTTGCAGTTTTTCGTCTCCTTGCTTCGTTCTTGAGATGTATCAGTTTTTTTGGTATGCAAATTCGACATTTTGATGTCGTACGTGCATAATGAGTTATCCGGGAAGATTAGATATCTTTTCTATTATCAAACCATATTAATTCGAACGAAGCATGTTGGGTCCACAACACTAGACATGTAGATTTTGAAGTGATTATATTTGATAATAGCACTGAAGATATATAACTTTTTTCGAAAACTTATTATGCATCTGTGACGTCAAGATGTTTAATTTGCATATCAAACAAACTAAAATATCTCAAGAACGAAGCAAGGAAACGAAAAACTGCAAAAGATGTTACTCTATCATTTTAAGTGTTGTTTCTTTTAAACAAGACAAACTTAATTTTCGTTTCATAGGCACTTTAATTATAATTGTATAAATACAACGGGTTTTTTCAGCCTTAGACGAAATCCTAACCAAACTGATGAGTTTCCCAACGCCAAGCAATTTTAAGTTTGAAACTGAAGAGCTTGTACTAATGTCAGAAGACAAAGCTTATGAAAGAGGTTCCTTTACAGTCACCTCTGACGATGGAAAACCATTCCAATCTGGAAAGTAAGTCCTTATTATGGTATAAATATTAAAATAAAGAAAAAAATGTTACTTAAAACTTTGTAACAAATAAAACTATTATTAAGGCACAGCGTCAGGTGTTAAATTACAGCTTAATTAATAGTTTTGTGGGTTTGTGTGCAAAGAGAAGGAATAATATATATTCTTCAAAAACTCATTAATAATTCATGAGAAAAACACAAAGGAATATCATGACCGTGATGTGTCTCTTTATGTGATGGAGACACGCTCGCTATTTTCGGTGAACTTTTTCTTCGATTTTGCGGCTCAGACAACTTCAATTTTCAAAATTGATTTCTATATGAGCTTATTATATGGATGGTATTTGAAGCCATTTAAAGGGTATTGGCAATAAAAATTAAGTTTGTCTCATTTTAAAGAACTCGCCAAATGGTATAAGAAGACCTTTTGTAATTTTTCTGTATCTTTCTTGTGTTTTGAAATATTTCAACCAAAGACAGCGTGCTGTCCGCCATCTTGTTGTAATATTGGGTGTAATTAACTAGGAAATTGGTGACGTCACAAGCAGGGTAAACCTGATGAAACTACTCCGTGGGTGCCCAAATTTCCACGGAAGGCTTTTTAAATGTTGTGGGTCTATTTAAAATGGAAATAGCGCAACAAAAAATCGAGTTTCTAGCTCATAATGTCATAAGGTTGGCAAGATAAAAATTTCACTTTACCCTGCTTATGTCGTCACATGCATAATTTTGCATATCGAAAATAATTCCAAGATGGCGGACAGAACGCTGAGTTTGGTCGAAATATTTCCAAAACCAAAACAGATACGGAAAAATTGTAAAAGGTCTTCTTATACCATTTGACGAGTTCTTTCAAATGAGATAAACTTAATTTTTATTGCCAATACCCTATGAATGAGTTAAAACATTCGCAGTACGTGTTTTATCAGATCTAAAACACTCGGCTATCGCCTTGTGTTTTAAATATGATAAAACTTAACACTGCTGCTCATGTTTTAAATAGTACATAAAACCTTAAAATAGTAAGTCGTTAGTGCATTTTCTTACAGACTACTGATTTAGTCCAAGTTTTGACGTGTGCTATATTCGCAATATAAACTTTAAAGGTGCCGTCCAGTCCGTTCTGCGCATGATCCGAATCTTTGTTTATGAGGACCCCCAAACATGACATTCATAGATAATTACATGAAGTACTCAGCTCAGTATAAACCGTTAGGAACAACATGGCAGAAAACCAAGCAATTCGGCGACGATATCTCTTCGGATTTCTTCTATTTCTTCTGAAAATGTTTTGTTTTGGGTACAAGTAATGAATGGGAACCAAGAAAACCTTACAATCTTGAATAAGGTATCAGTATATTTTTTCTAAATAGAGATGTAAACATTAGTTTCGTACATGCGCAGAACGGACTGGAGGGCACCTTTAATCATGTGAGCTTGAATTTTTCAAGTTTACGTCATGGTGACACTATGCTTTTAATAGAAGCCAGAATTTGTGGAAACACCACGCTTACTTTATTATTTATTACTTGAGCTTTCGACCAGTTGTCTCAGTGTGAAGATATGACAAAATGTAAATTAGGTTGTCAATTTTTTTGTAGAACAATCGTAATATGGAAGAAAATAGATGGTAAATGGTTGATTGACGTGGATTCGTTTAACAACAACATAATGCCAGAGCATTATCTTAAGAAAGCTTAGCTCTGTAATTATAATTAATTTTTGATTGTCAACATGAATTCATGAATTTTTGTAGCAAATTAAAGGTTACCGACAACTGTTGTGGAAACTACACATTGTTTTCATGACTTGTATTTCAATTTCCTCTATGAATAAAGTACTTAATTTAAACCCTGCTGCTAATATTAAAGTGTTTTATTTGACTGGTTTTTTTTTATCTACTGCGCATGCACGAGTAGATACATTGCTGTCGTGCGTGTAATGTAAGTTAAGTTAAGTTAAGTTAAGTTAAGTTAAGTTAAGTTAAGTTAAGTTAAGTTAAGTTAAGTTAAGTTAAGTTAAGTTAACAAAAGAATGCCTTCGGAGTCAATCAAAACATAGAATTAAACGATTGACTGACGACAAACCGCCGAAGCCAAAATTGTCAACCAAGTAATTCGTGTAAGTCAATGGTATGGCAGCATGGAGCGAAATCAGTTCAAGGAGCGAGAATATTTATTTCAGGAATAGAAGTTTTTACAGGCTTGGTAAGTATTTAAGTCTGAATCGTAGTCAATTTTTAAATGTGATGTACTATAGACGTTGTTGGAATGATGATAAGTTTTTGAAAGCCTTTAGTCTTTGGACAATTTCATATTCAGACGAGGCCACTTATATGGCCAACATGTTTACATGTATTCAGCAGTCTGATCGAGCTTTGTAAACTGACAAGGCTGTGCATTGCTGAACAGAAATGAAATTTTCTTCTAAGAAAACAAAACTAGCTTCATGATCAAGCAACAATGTGCAAAACCTGTGGTAGTCCACGAGCGAAATTATTATGCTATTAAATAACATATTGTACAATAGTCAAATGTCAGTGACAGGCTATGTAGAGAGTGTGAAACCGAAACTGCAAGTCTTTATATTTATAATGGGGTAATTAAATTGTATGCTGCAGTTGTCAATGTCATGCAAAAATTTATGACATGAATGCCAAATATTTATTTGCTTTCGTAATTTTGATGACAATTACTGGAGATCTTCGTTCACAACTTCATTATTTCTAAACTTTACAGCAGTCATACTTCAGATGCTTGTTATCTCAAACGATTTTCCTTTACCTACCAACTGGATTGCATTATTTGACAAATTGTTGCAACAAAGTTATTTAAATACTTTAGTCAAATTTTGTGAGTTATTGGTGTACTGTATTAAAATTTGATTGGCCTACTAAACAATAACCATACTTTATTACCATAGGTTTTAAATAGTACCATAGCTTTAATAGTCAAGCTATTATCACACTGCCTCTCACCACGCGGACCTAAGTGAAGCCCAATTTGATTGAGTTAATATTTGAATGGGTGACCATGCACATATCTGCATGGGCTTGGGACTCATGCTTCTGTGCCGGATATGAGTAGAGTTGTTAATGCTCAACCTCTTGTGCTTTGCTGGCTTCACTCTGAGTTCCTTTCTTAAGGTAAAAACACAGCATGGCTAGCATCGACAAAAATCTTGTTCAGCTCTGAATACAAGGTCACTACAAGTACAAACAGTAATTACAACATTGTTTTTACCATAGTGGCTATAGGCATGATTGAACGCATGAGTAGATACATGCATGTCTGGACATGCCTATTTTTTAGAAAGGTTACTACGCCAATGAACTTACGAAATAGATCGTTTTAGAAGTAATTTACAGAATTCGTGTCCGTTCTGTATCGGGATACAGGCAGTCAGGCACTCGGCTTTGCCTCGTGTCTGTTACCCACTGTAAATAGTATATATATATATATATACCTATACCTATACCTATACCTATACCTATACCTATACCTATACCTATACCTATACCTATACCTATACCTATACCTATATCTATATCTATATCTATATCTATATAATTATATATATATCAGTATACCGAAACTGTATGTTATATAGAAGTGCATCTGATCAAGAGGATTTACCAGTTAAATTCGAAGCAATATGGTGAACCATTTAAGCGTTGTTACTGGTGGAGCTCAAGGAATAGGACTTGCAATTGCTGTTGAGCTTCTAGAATGTGGAGGAAAGGTATGACATTATCACTTTAACTATTGTTTAAAATATATTAAGCTTCTATCAGCATAATATCTGAAGCAAATTTTATCGTGTATTTTTATGAAGGTATATTTTCTAGACGTGAATGCAGAACAAGGCAAAGAAACCAAAAAAGAACTCAGGTCAACATACGGTCAGGACAAAGTAAAATTTGTTAAGTGTGACGTGGCTAATGGAACAGAACTTGAAAGTACGGCGTTTGAAATTTTTTTTTCATAAGCTTTTTATTAATATATATGATTGTGTTTGTTTTCGATATAACATTTATTTCATTTATTTTGTGAAATAATCAACTCTAGCCATTCTGTCTGTCTGTCTGTCTGTCTGTCTGTCTGTCTGTCTGTCTGTCTGTCTGTCTGTCTGTCTGTCTGTCTGTCTGTCTGTCTGTCTGTCTGTCTGTCTGTCTGTCTGTCTGTCTGTCTGTCTGTCTGTCTGTCTGTCTGTCTGTCTGTCTGTCTGTCTGTCTGTCTCTCTGTCTCTCTGTCCCTCTGTCCCTCTGTCCCTCTGTCCCTCTGTCCCTCTGTCCCTCTGTCCCTCTGTCTCTCTGTCTCTCTGTCTCTCTGTCTCTCTGTCTCTCTGTCTCTCTGTCTCTCTTGCATCATTCAAAGCCAAGAATGTATGCAGATGATACTAATGTTACTACAAGTGGCAGATCACTAAAAAAGGTAATTCATTCAACTAACAAAGACCTGAGCAATATAAAACAGTGGTTACTAGCAAACAAATTAAGTCTTAACGCAACAAAAACTGAACATATGTTCATAGGATCGGACGATAACCTAAATAAAACCCGAAACACTTCGCAAATTAACATCGACGGTCATGCACTAAACAGTGTTAAAAGTAATAAATGCCTAGGTGTGCATATCGATGAAAGACTCTCCTGGGATGAACACATAGATTATGTGTCAAAAAAAGTTTCGCAAGCAATTGCAGGCCTAAGGCAAGCACGTCCGCTTGTTTCTAAAGAGGTGGCTCTTGCAATTTACAATTCTTTAATTCAGCCTTTATTCGATTATTGTGATGTTGTTTGGGATAATTTCAATGCATCACAGGCAACTAGACTGCAAAAGTTAAAAAACCGTGCTGGCCGCGTTATTACACAACAAGGTTATGACGTCCGATCTTATGTCATTAGAGAGGAACTAGGTTGGAAAACACTACAAGAAATGAGGGATCAACATAAACTTGTCCTCATATATAAGGCGCTTAACAACCTAGCACCTCCGTATTTATTAGATTACCTCCGCTTGTGTAACTATTCAGAAAATTATAATCTCAGAGATCGTGAGATGAAAATTGCCTTACCAAGGCCAAAAACAAACTATCTTAAAAACAGTTTTGCACTAAGCGGAGGAAAATTGTGGAATGGTTTACCCACAGAAGCAAGATTAGCAACAAGTTTAAAATCATTTAAGAAAACTCTCTCAACCTTCAGTTTCCCACAATAGTGTTTTAAATAAGTTATCTTATTGTTTCAAAATAACAAAAAAAATGTAAATATATTTTTAAATAGTTCTCGGCTTTCACGAAAAGCAATTTATGTATATATTGATGAAATTCCGAGTTTAAATAAATTTTCTGTCTGTCTGTCTCTGTCTCTCTGTCTCTCTGTCTCTCTGTCTCTCTGTCTCTCTGTCTCTCTGTCCCTCTGTCTCTCTGTCTCTCTGTCTCTCTGTCTCTCTGTCTCTCTGTCTCTCTGTCTCTCTGTCTCTCTGTCTCTCTGTCTCTCTGTCTCTCTGTCTGTCTGTCTGTCTGTCTGTCTGTCTGTCTGTCTGTCTGTCTGTCTGTCTGTCTGTCTGTCTGCCTGCCTGCCTGCCTGCCTGTCTGTCTGTCTGTCTGTCTGTCTGTCTGTCTGTCTGTCTGTCTGTCTGTCTGTCTGTCTGTCTGTCTGACTGTCTGTCTGTCTCCATTCTCTTGTTTGTAGAAGCTATTCGTAATGCAAAAGAAGAAATGGGAGGATTAAATGTCTTATGTAACAATGCTGGATTTGCAAGACCTTTTTACGACACATCACGTTGGGAGGAAGAAATTGATGTCAATTTAGTAAGTTAAAAAAGTTCGCATTCTATTCTTAATGGAGTTATTATGTTTGGTTATAAAAATGTTAAGCAGAAACCGAAATAATGTTTTAACGTTATAGAAAGCTTCTATCCGTGCTACTTATCTGGCATTGGAATTGATGGCTCCAGAGAAAGGTGGATCGGGAGGGGTGGTAGTGAACACTGCTTCTCTTGTAGGTAAGAATATCCATGTTACAGAATTTGAATTGATGAAAGGTTTTTGCACTGAAATATATATATATATATATATATATATAACAAGAGACATTTATCGTTGGATGTCCGGCAATATATATATATATATATATAACAAATAGATTCCATTTTGCCGTTGTCTGTTCAGTTATATATATAGATGCACAGATGACGTCACAACGTGGTAAGAACAAAAAAAGTGGCCCACGAGACGCAGTCGAGTGATAACTGAACAGACAACAAAAAAATGCAATCTATTTGTTTTATACAATACAAAAATTAAAAAAGTTTTTATCGAAACTCTTGCCGGATTTTGGGGCATGAAGAAGGAAAAAAGCAAGTCAGCTGACGTGATCTGACGTGTCCATGTGTCTGTCCTCTAATAGATCATGGCCAACAACCAATGAAAACACGCACAGCAACCAGGGTATTGTATATATATATATATATATATATATATATATATGTATGTATATATATATATATATATGTATGTATATGACGTCGACACACATTTTAACATTTTTTTATTTAAGGTTTGAAGCCTGTTCCTCTTTTCCCAACATATTGCGCTGCAAAAGCTGGAGTTATTGCTTTTATGAGAAGTCTGGCGCCGGTAAGTTTGATTTGATTCGTGACAGAAATATTCCAGCGATTTTCAATGTTGCTTGCACAGCTTTCATTACAGGGTATAAGTGTGATACTTATTGTTACGTAAATATATATATATATATATATATATATATATATATATATATATATATATATATATATATATATATAGTTCAATCTACAGACACGGTGTTTCGCTGTACAACAGCTCATCAGTGTAGCTTGGAACAATCTGAATGAATTTCATGAATTACTTATACACATGCGATCGTCGGTGGCAACCGCATGTGGGACAGCATCGGTGAAGTACATTCAGATAGCGTAAAGTGCGCATGGGCCAGAGTGCTCAAACTTCCACAAGGGTAGTGAGCGTTGCACTTCCGCAAGGGTAGTTATAGCGTTATATATATATATATATATATAACGCTATAACTACCCTACTACTTTTATTATATATATATATATATATATATTTTATTTTATATATATATATATATATATATATATATATAAAATAAAAGTAGCGTGCTGCGTACGCAGTGTAGAAACAACAATCGAAATATATAGTAAGGTTATATATACTGCCGAAACAGAGAACGTAGGAATCTAACGTTTCGAGCAAAGGCCCTTCGTCAGAGAGAAACGTCGAAGCTAATTCTCTCTGACGAAGGGCCTTCGCTCGAAACGTTAGATTCCTACGTTCTCTGTTTCGGCAGTATATCTAACCTTACTATATTTCGATTATATGTATATATATACCGAGTAAATATACCAAGTGAATATAATGTTAGTAGTAGATTGAATAGTGCTCGATAGGCAGAGCGGATTTAACTGACTGTTTTTACTTAAAACATCGTTGTTGCTACTCTTCGTTTCACGTGGTTAGGCAATATATATATATATATTGCCGGATTTCATCGTAAGGCAAAACTAGGCTTCAAATTAAATAATAAATTCATATTTTTTGTTCTAAGTAATGTTTAAATCAGTTTTTTTTAAAGATTTGTCTTTTAATTATGCAATTTTTAATTTTATTCTGTGACTGTAAATGGACCAATGGCTTGTAACTTTACTTGAATTGTTTTTCTTCTTGAAGATAGCTTTGTCTTCAAATGTTCGGATCAATTGTGTGTGTCCCGATGCGACAGAGACACCACAATACCTGAAAACACTTCCAGAATTAGCTTCGACTTTGAGCAAGGAAAAGTTCAAGTCTTTCATGGAAACCATGACAACTAGTGGAGGAAACAAACAAGCGATTTCGTCGAATGTACAAAAGTAAGCAATTGCGACATACAAACGAACCTGACAGTCTTTCTCAAGACGACACTAACCTAGACGATCAATTTTCATAAACAAAAATAATAATACTTTCTTTAGGCCAAAAGACGTTGCTGATGGCGTCATGAAGCTTATTCAAGACGAGACACTGAATGGAAAGGCATTGGTTGTTTCCAAAGAATATGGAACTTATTGCCATAATTTTGAATAAAATGTTAACGTATGTTAAACTCTATATTAAATAAAACCTTGGCCTTGATAATTCTTGATATCATGCTCAATCTCGTGCTATGCTTTTTGGATAAGTTGTAGGTATAATTGGACCTTCACTGGGGTTACTATTTATTTAATATGCGGTATTTGGTCTGCCTCCTCCGCAGGCCCTCGTTGCATCATGGACAGGTCAGGCACGCCGAATTTAGGGCCTGCAAGATCCTGTAAAAAATTTGGCAAAACTTGGCACGGTATAAATTTGCATCATTAACTACCATTGTTAATACCCATGGCTATATCCGAAGATTTTGAAGGCCATTGAAAACTTATGACATACGAATCCTAGCTTTGAAATGAAGGAATTGTTGAAAAAAGCAATTACGGTTGAACTTTGTCAACTTTCGGCCGGAATATTAATCAACGAAAATGCACCTTAGTCTACCCAGAGACTCTTGGGTTTATACTTTTTCGGTTTCAACAACAACTGAAACTTGAATTACGCTACACTATAGCCTACAATTTAACAAAATTAAATCTCATTAACTCTTGGTCAGTTCACAGTCTTCGATAGCTAAATAAACCAAAAAACAATAAGAAAAACCTGTACTTTCCTGACCGTAGAATTTGCTTTTGTTCGGTGATATTTTTTCCTTCAATTCCTTTTTGTCGCTAAAAATATTATTGGGTAGAAGGTCTGTCATGATCTGTAAGAAAGTTTAGACCGAATTTCCTGGTGGGTCACAGTGTTAAAAGAACTTGGACGTACGTTTGTCGAACAGCGGCCGGAAAGATTTCGCAGGCCCTCTCAAAACTATCGCCTCTAGGGCCTAGTCTCGCTGTGCATAATGGGATCAGTCGCCATTTTGTTTACAGGATCTGGCAGGCCCTCTCAAAAGTGTGACCTGTCCATGATGCAACGTGTGCCTGCGGAGGAGGCAGGTATTTGGTCTCAAATGAGGCCTTAACGCGCATTTTGTCGTTTTTGTAAAAGTATGTACAACCATGTGGTTTAACCAACATATGGGGTAACAGGTTTGGTAAACGAGCGTAATTTCGTAAAGTATACGGCGATTGGCCCCATTAATGGTTAAAACGCCCATTTTCACATGTTTGGAAAAGTCTGCACATCCATATGGTTTGGCAATGCGGTGCTTCAGTAATTCAGAAAATCTTTGTCCAAGGTGGAAAAAATAGACAACACCTTGTTGGAAAACGTCCTCAATCATGAAATAAGTCTGATAAATACCTCGAACGTCGGGATTTATATCCTATTTTTATCCTATACATACACCATATCATAAACAATTGTTTTTGTCTTATAAATGAGAACCTGTTAACACTTTGAGGCCTGGACCTCTCCCTGTGCTGAATAAAATCGTCTGCGTTAGCCAGAATAAAATACTAGACTTGTCTTCAGGCTTCAAAGTGTTAAAAGAGATAGATTTTAACCCTTTGAGGCCTGGACCTCTCCCTGTGCTGAATAAAATCGTCTGGTGTTAGCCAGAATAAACCTTAAAGACTCGTCGTCAGGCTTCAAAGCGTTAAAGAGATAGGTTCTGTAACACTTTGAGGCCTGACCTCTCCCTGTGCTGAATAAAATCGTCTGGCGTTAGCCAGAATAAAATACTAAAGACTCGTCTTCAGGCTTCAAAGTGTTAAAGAGATAGGTTTTAACACTTTGAGGCCTGGACCTCTCCCTGTGCTGAATAAAATCGTCTGGCGTTAGCCAGAATAAAATACTAGACTTGTCTTCAGGCTTCAAAGTGTTAAAGAGATAGGTTTTAACCCTTTGAGGCCTGGACCTCTCCCTGTGCTGAATAAAATCGTCTGGCGTTAGCCAGAATAAAATACTAGACTTGTCTTCAGGCTTCAAAGTGTTAAAGAGATAGGTTCTATAACACTTTGAGGCCTGGACCTCTCCCTGTGTTGAATAAAATCGTCTGGCGTTAGCCAGAATAATATACTAAAGACTCGTCGTCAGGCTTCAAAGCGTTAAAGAGATAGGTTTTAACACTTTGAGGCCTGGATCTCTCCCTGTGCTGAGTAAAATCGTCTGGCGTTAGCCAGAATAAAATACTAAAGACTCGTCTTTGGGCTCATATTTACTAGTAGATTTGGACCCTCAGGGGTCCAAATCTACTAGGAGAGTTGGACCGGGGGTCCGAATTTAGGGGGTCCAAATTGGGACACCGGTTCTTCGAAAACGCTCTACATTCCAAAACACAACCGTATTCGATGAGGACATTTCAAAGTTTCCCGCAACCAAACATTTTTCAGTTAACCGCAAACCGCCACGAAAAACTTAATATGATCGAACTCCGTCCTAAAATAATGGCTAATACCGCCAAACGATATTGAATTGACACATGCAGAAAAGGATTGTTATTCAAAAATCGAAAAAGGAAAAATTTGTTATTCATTGCATGTCAATCCTTCAACTCAATGGGAATGGATTTGCTTTGGTGCTTTTTTTAAGCGGTTGAATGAAAATCTTGACATTTGTATTATCTAGGTCGGATATAATATTGTTTACGCAAATCAGACTGACTAATTGATTATAAATTTGGGTGTATTACGAACCCTGATTTCATTCTTAACTGACGGTCTTTGAAGAACGGTGTAAAGTGAAACATCGTCTACATTCATAGAACATGTATGTCTAATTAGTTGCTATTGTATACAGCTAAATCAATTAAGGTTGTCCTGGCCAAAGCCAAAAGGTCAAAGCCAAGCGCGAAAAGTACGATGTGAATTACTATTTAAATAGCGAAGCACACATTTACTATATTTATAGGCCAAAATCATACAAATAAACCAAACTTGCCTCTCTCGGGATTATTAACGAGCATTTTCGCGCTTGGCTTTGACCTTTTGGCTTTAGCCTTTTGACTTTGGCCAGGACAACCTTAATTGATTTAGCTGTATGTCTTTTTCTTTGTTAAACTGCAGACTATAATATGACCTACACTACAGTCGTGTATTAGGGGCCAATTACATGAGCCGGGCTAGTGCGGCTAACCGGGCTGACTCGTGTCACGAAATTTTTTCCTCGGCCACAAAAGGAGATTTTAATCAACGTTAGGATTCGTTTACATCTAAACCAAACCAATTCTTCTTTGTACATTTAGTTTATGCGAGTTTGAAAACCACATGCAGTGAGATCCTAATCAGGCTCATGTTAGCCTGCAGTGCAGGCGTTTCGGTAGTGGGAGGGGCAGGGCGAGCTGAGGAAACGCCTGCCGCCACGCTATTCAGAAAACGCAGCGATCTCATTGGCTAATGTTGACAAATTCTCTTCGGGTAAGCTGTAGAGTGACATTTAGCTTGTTGTCTGGCTGTCTGCCAACTCCGAAGATAATGAACGCTCCTCTATAAAGTTTATTCCTAATTTTAGTCGCGCTTGTCGCTTGGTAGTTTGTTTTAAAACAGAAATACTCCATTCGTAAGGTAAATATGTTTCATACGTAGCACTATTGTTGCATTTAAGACAAACTTCGTTTACTTCAAGACGTTGTATAGCCAGGATCAAATCGTGCATGGTCAAACTATATTTCATGGGTCAACTGGCTATATTTATGGGTCAAACGCACACTACATCAAATTGAATAAATATCTTAGTGCTTAAGTGCTTTTACATTAATTAACCTTAGTAGCTTGGTGTTGTTTTGTCGGTGTGGGAAAATCCTCGCTTATTTTATGTATATAAAGCCGTGTTGTGGTTTGCCGTCGCCAAAGTCTAGCCGCGAACCTTGGCAGCGAACGCGGTTTACAGACATGAATTTCGAATCAAGAACGATTTTATAGATTTTTATCTAATAGTTTCGATTGGTAATATGTTGTGACTCAATCAAAATTACGTAAAGTGTTAGGAGTGCTCTTAAATGTGGTTCCTTGCTTACCGTGTTATTAAATTCCATCATATTCCGTGTGGTTATATATATTTCCTCGGCTGCATTCTGTTCACGAGTTTTGTTGTCGCAAAAAAGAACGATTTTAAGTGTCGAAATATAAACTAAAGGCAGTTCTGAATTCTAGATCACACAAGATCACACAGATGTCAGCAAACATTACGACATTCTCTGAATAATTCTGTATAGAGTTTCGCTATCTATATTCTATACAAGTATTCTATACTCGCAAGTCGCAAGTTGCGACATGAAATCAGTTGACAGGAAGTAAACATTTTTCTTATGATATTTCTCGTACGTGATTGGTTTATGTCATAATTGAGAAAAGGGGATGTTGTTTTTTTTTAATAGCATGGCGGCAGGCGTTTCCTCCCCTCCACCTCACCCTCTCCCGTTTTTTCGCCCCCACCCCCCCTATAAAGCATGAAGATTAGCATTTAGCACGCATCCGTTTCGCAAAGCCTGACGGGATGACGTAATGATTGTGTGATTTCTGTAAACCAATCACAGATCTCCTTGCAATATCACGAGCCAATGACGTAGCTTATCAGGTATAGTTATTTAAATTTATAATTTATTACCTGAAGGCTGAAGCGCCACTCTGACTTAGATACTGATCATAGTCAATATCGAACCTCGTGGAAAGCCTAGTAAAAGTTCGTTGCAGACTGAGTTATTAGCAATTGGTTTTATAATCAAAAGGTCAGCAGGAACAGGTAGGCTTGTAATTGCTTTATACATCTGTGTGGCATACTTTTTATGCATTTAATAGTATATATTAGGTACTTTACATGTTGATGACTTGGTTCACGGATTTTGCTTTCTCGTAGTGTTTCGTTGCAATGTTGTCCAGTCTTATTGGTGGGACTGTTTACATGTGGCGGGTAACGCTAGCTCGGTTAACCGGGCTCACACGATTGATTAGGATCTTACTGTGGTTTTAAAACTCGCATAAACTAAATTTACAACGAAGAATTGGTTTAGTTTAGACGTAAACAAATATAAACGTTAATTCAAATCTCCTTTTGCGGCTGAGGAAATGAATTTCGTGACACGAGTCATCCCGGTTAGCTGGGCTAGCCCGGGCTCATGTAAACAGCCCCTTATTAGAGGACAAAGACACAGCGGCCATGTTGGTTGGTATAAGGGTAGTACTGCCTGGTACCCCGGCCCAATCGATCCAGAGTGCATTTTCGGTGCTTCCCGCCGGATCCCACCGGATATACACGGGTTGAAAGTTCAGCCCGGCAGTGTCTACTTGAGTATACAGGACGGACTAGAGTTAAAGGGCAAAGACTATGTAATAGATACAGCATGAGCAGCCGATCTGTATCTGATTTACAAGGCGAGCCGAAGGCGAGCCGTAGTAAATCAGATACAGCTCGGCTGCGAATGCTGTATCTTTCTTAAAATACAAATGCATCTAAGTAATCAAGTTCACCAACTATTTTAGCGATATACTCTATTTTAGCCGAGAAAATCGAAGCTAAAGTTTATGTAAATCAGGACGATTCTGTATCCGATTTACAACCTCTGCTACGGTATTGATTTCTTTTGTGTTTTCCTCATGAATTATTAATGAGTTTTTTAAATATTTGTAGAACTTGCTTAAACGTGAATTTTGCTCTACCAGGTAAGGTTATATATCAGTAATCTTTTATATTGTTCTTTTTTAATGAGATCTGTAGCACTGACAGTATACTACCTCATTGTACAAATATGTAGTTGTCTTTTAGCAGACCTCGGTCTGATATTTTTCCGTGATGACCGCGCTCTCGGTTAATAAGAAGAAATAGGCACACCCAGGTGTGCATGTATCTACTGCGCTTAATGCCTATAGCTAGAAGGGTAAAAACATTTATGCACCAGTAACTGTGTAGTTGTATTAAACAACATTGTATAATTTACAAAGGTAAAAACACTCACAAGCATAGTCAATCGAGATATGGTCGGGAAACTCAGCTAAAGTCTTTGGTCTATCTTTTTGTTCGACTTTATGCATTTTTGTGCACGGTGCACGGTCACTGAACACATTGTATTTTAGTATAATGAATGAATTGTCCAATAGCAACGTTTCAGTTCAATCACTCAACGGTACCGTGCTATTTAAATATTAATAAACCTAAAACAAAGGATGTGCACGGTGTAAGGTACGGTTCAGCATAAAATCACAGCTCATTATAGGCGCTTTGAAGTTTGCCGAGTTTCCAAACCATATCTCGATTGACTATGTCACAAGTTAGTAAATGAAGATGTCCAGCAATGTCATCAAAATCATTAGAGCAACTATACATTGGTTGTTCATCAGGACATATGAATGCATGGAGTAAAAACTAGGGGGAAATATTTGCACATTTATGGCTCAAATTTTGCACGACAACCCGTCAACCCGCCTGGTTTTAAATTGACATTCTGAATGTTTTAGGTATACCAACTTGAAATAAATATCTGAAAAATACTGGTATTCGAGAAATGACAGGTATATTATAATAGAGACGTTTAATGAGCTTATTAAACCCAAATATTATATTACTGATATGGATTCCATGTAACGTGAATAGGTGAATGCCAAAATTTGAACTTCTATTTGTTGTTATATTGAGGTTTGTACAGTTCCAAAAGGGTAATGAAGATGACGTCAATGTAGGAATTTGTGGGGTTTTCTTTTCTTATGATGAACCGCTTGAAGATTTTAATGAAAAAAATTATAAAATGTAGAATATGCTATTCAAGTATTCCATTAACATGTGAATTGGGTAATATTTCTCGTGTTACGGAACGGAACTCTGCATACACAGAATGCTCGATGCTTTTGAATATATATATATATATATATATATATATATATAAAGTTCAAAGACTCGACAGTTGTGATTAGACATTTTTATTACTAATTAGTTTCGTGCCACACGCGTATGGTGTGGTACTCTTCAGATAAAATGGTCTAATGACTAAAATGTAAATACACAGATAATTACTTATTACTAGAAGTTACTATCGCAAGGAAGTGCTGCCTGGTCAATAGTTGGTAGGTTGTTCAATTCAGCGACAACAATTCTTCACGTGGGATAAGACCATTGTGAAAAGCATTCAAGTACATATTGTCTCCTTGCACTAAGACTCGATCGATAGTAGATGAATTCCAATCGTTCACCTGAATAGTTTGTGCTGTTAACAGCGCTGATACTCATAAAAGAGTACTGTTTTCCTCGAGACTGACCACTAAAACGTTCATGGCCTTGATGAATACTTCCACAAGCAAGTATAAAAGACATGATCATTGACCGAACTTACTTAACGCCAGTGGTCCTAGCGCACTTTGCTGCAGCCTCGTACCCAGGCTCTTTACTGCTATCATACCCATCTGTTGCATGGTCAGGGGCAGCCTGGTTCCCAGGCCTCTCTTTTTAACGTCGAGCGGCAGACCGAATTGTGAGAGGCCTGGAAAAAAATGTTTTGCTTGGCCCCAAATCTGGCCCCAAAACTGGCCCCAACTTATACAGGCACCAAACGGCCGTTTGGCGGAAAACCAAGGCAGATAACACTCACGTCGGTCTGCACAATTCTTTATAACATCATATAGCAAGGTTGGTCTACTGCCGAAACGTTAAAATAGCATATTTCGATGTGTATAAATGTGTTTCAACACAATCACTTCCCACGCCGAACACTACTTTATAAAGCCTCGTATGTAACAACCTTTTAACGTAATGTAAAACAAAGAAACCTACTCATTTGCTGTCTGCTCTCAAGAAGAAGTTTGTTTAAGTGCCCTCGTTTATAAAGATTAAAGAATCCGAGCTCCAGCAGGATTCATGTGATGATAGATAAAGATGAACATTTTCCGCTAGTCCTCTCGCTCGATACCTATTCTGTGACGTCACCAAAATACGTTCGAGAGAAAAGAGGACTAGGAACTAGTCTGGGTCAGGGGATTCAGAACCAAGATCTCCAAATCCGAAAATTGATATACGCAGCCATACATAGCTCGGCAAAAGGACTGAGCACGAGTAACGCATAGGTAACCCAAGAGAGATGCAAGAATAGTGTGCTGCCTCCCTGCTCTTGTTCATTTTTTTAAAAAAATTTTTGACAACCACTTATCTATTAGTTCAAGTGGATATATTCATGTTTATAGTATAACATTACATGCATAAAAAACGGTTATAAATTCAAACTAACAATGAACGTTAAGAACTTTAACAGGCTTCCTGATCTAGATTTTTATATAACAATTCTGTAATTACATCTCTAATATATATATATATATATATATATAATAGTAACGATGTCTTATATCGACGTTTCAAACAGTGCTCAATATCTCGGGAGATAGAGCGATATATATGTAAGATATGTAGGATATAGTGTTCGTTGTTACTCAGGAGTTTCACGCCCGTAGACGATCTTCAGACAACTCAGACAACTGAAGATCGTCTACGGGCGTGAAACTCCTGAGTAACAACGAACACCCTTAAGTTATCTTACATATATATATATATATATATATAGATCAGTGGTTCACTGGGGCTACTGATTTCGGCAATTATTCCGGCTTCGCACATCTAGAAAACCTGCGAAACAGCGTGTGCATATTAAGTGTTTGTAAAAGTTTCTAGAGCAAATCTAAACGCATTTTTGTCTTTCTTTATTTTTGTAGATTTTTTAGAGGAACGTCAGGCCGTTGATCGTCTTCACGAGGAATGGTTGAAATATTTTCACAAGGGCGATGGTAAAGGAATTGCATCGCTCTATACAGAAGACCTGATTAGTTTGCCTCCTGGAGCCGAGGCTATCAAAGGAAGGAAAGGTTACATACTTAAGAGATGTATTTTAAATAACTGCATGTTCTTAACCCTTTTTTCTCGGTGACCCCTGTGACAAGTGTTACGATTTATTTTTAATACAGTAATTCACATGGTGTATCCACAAGTTTCATATAGATTAAAGGGGATTGGCATTAAAAATAAAGTTTGTCTAATTTGAAAGAACTCATAAAATTGTAATAGAAGATCCTTTACAACTTTTTCGTATCTTTCTGCGTTTTCAAGATATTTCAATTTGTTTGATATGTAACTGAGATGGTCTCTGACGTCAGGAGTGGGGTAAAATATTTTCAGTTCAGAGCAAAATCACTTACATATCTAACATGAAATGTTCAGCGTCGCAAGGAGTTTTTATGTGCACAGTTTCAAATGATTTCGGTGAACAAACTTAGAGATATAACTGGTTTTGCTATATGTGAAAAAATTTTATCCCACACCTGACGTCAGAGACCATCTCATTTACATATCAAACAAATTGAAATATCTTGAAAACGAAGAGAGATACGAAAAAGTTGTAAAGGATGTTCTATTACAATTTTATGAGTTCTTTCAAATTAGACAAACTTAATTTTTGTTGCCAATCCCCTTTAACGTTAATATGACACTTATAAGTTATAACTAATTAACTATAGTTGCTTACCTTGGTAAAATCTTCCCAAAATCAAAGAAACAACTCGTTTTTCATCCTTCAAGAATAGATGGATGAAGCGAAAGCCTGTCCCCGCTAGATCACGTTATAGTCTAACCCGGCGGTATGTTCTCTTGCGTGCGACTTTGCAATATTGATAGGCAATATTGTAATTTTGATTGATGGATTTTTGATTAGCAAGCACGAAATTCTACATAAAGTTTATAGAGCCATTAAATCACATTTATGTGTTGTTCGATATTTAAAACCAATATTTTAAGCAACCCGTCGAGGAATCGTGATAAAGCGTTTGCAAGTTGCTAATTGAATCCGACAATCAAAATTGCAATGTTGCTTATCAATATTGTAAAGTCGCAAACAAGAGAACAACTTCGTTACTACATCAGCCTACCAATGAAATTGCACATACAAATCACGTTATTGTATAAAAGGTTAAAAATGATATAAGTTGTGGAAAGTTTCTCTAAAAATACAAATGCAGAATTATTGTAATAAGGTTAAAATTTCATTATTTTCTTATTTTTTTTCATTTTTCATAATATATACACAGGCATTGTTGAAGTATTCACGAAAATGTTTGAAGCCGCTGGTGGAAAAGGCCTGGACACTGATTTTACTATCGACTCTTTCGAAGTTGTTGGAGACTACATTTACATCACAGGCGAATATAAACTTTTCTCCAAAGAGGACAAGAAACTTCTTGACTATTCCAAGTGAGTGCAAGAATACACCACTCATGCACTGTACACACCATGCCCTTTATGCCCAATGCACTTCACTGAAACTTAGCGGGGGACCGGACTGGACCGGTTATATGTTTTTTAACATTTCGATTATATGGCAAGCGGGCTAGCCCAGTTAACCGGGATGAAAATGTCCATGTAATCGTTTTCATCCCAGCAAGCCGGGGCTGCCGGGCTGAAAAACTGTTGAACTCGCTTCGATATACGCGTTCGTTTGCTCGACTGTGAATGAATAGTGCTGAAAGGAACTGAAATAGAACATCAAAACGTTGTTCGTGTGTTTTGTGATCATAGCGAAGACTTAATAAATTAATTAGTCTTCGTGAAGACGCTTTATAACGATCTTTTTATTAACGATGGGCTTACAAAATAAATAATAGACTAATTAGTGTAAAACTGAAGTAAAACTAACGTAACTTTGCCCTTATTTACTTGATAATTATGTAGTTCAGCCTGAAATCATCCATGTCAATTCGGTTAACCGGGCCAGCCGGGTCCATGTAATCACTCCCTTAAATTATATTCCTGTTTATATTTTTTCAATTTCGTTTCAGACACGTTGTGATATTCAAAAAAGTGAAAGGAAATTGGTTGTACCATCGTGATATTTGGTGTGACAATGGACCCCTTCCTGCTGAAGATTAAACCATGACGTGAAAACAACTTAACGAAATTACAAAATTTTAACGACATTATAGATATGTAATTCCTAATTCAAAAAGAACAAAACTAAATAAATAAATAAATAAATAAAGCAATTTAATTCTATTTCCATGCAGAAATTGTGATTATTTTTGTGTGTAATGGATATATATTTTATATATAGAATAATACACAAGAAACAGTAATTTCAGCTCTATTAAAGGGTATTGGCAATAAAAATTAAGTTTGTCTCATTTGAAAGAACTCGTCAAATGGTATAAGAAGACCTTTTGTAATTTTTCTGTATCTTTCTTGTGTTTTGAAATATTTCGACCAAAGACAGCGTGCTGTCCGCCATCTTGTTGTAATATTGGGTTTAATTAACTAGGAAATTGGTGACGTCACAAGCAGGATAAACCTGATGAAACTACTCCGTGGGTGACCAAATTTCCACGGAAGGCTTTTTAAACGTTGTGGGTCAATTTAAAATGGAAATAGCGCAACAAAATCGAGTTTCTAGCTCATAATGTCATAACGTTGGCAAGATAAAAATTTCACTTTACCCTGCTTATGTCGTCACATGCATATCGAAAATAATTCCAAGCTATGGCGGACAGCACGCTGTCTTTGGTCGAAATATTTCCAAAACCAAAACAGATACGGAAAAATTGTAAAAGGTCTTCTTATACCATTTGACGAGTTCTTTCAAATGAGATAAACTTAATTTTTATTGCCAATACCCTTTAAGATCTGCAGTCACTATACTTACCCTTGTGGATGGTTAGGTACAGACATGACTACAGGATATGCTGCGATTTGTTGTTACTTGGATTCAGGTCCCCACACTACGTGTCGAATTCCATCCTTGGCCTGACCACCATTGCATGTCTGCACCTATCACACCGAAATAGTTTCGGTGGAAATTACAATTTGCTTTGATCAGGGGTGGGATGGTGGGACGCAAATATGTTCCCTGTTATACGTTTCCTCCAAATAGTCAGTATGCCGACTAAAGGCGTAATGACTCCTTGCTGGCCAATGCGCCTTTAGTAAACGTACGTATAGTCTTATTCTAGCTTTATTGGGTTGAGTGGATTTTGCCTGCGCATCTTGGCGGATTCAGATATTGTCATTATGTTCGGCGCATGAGAAGAGCGACGTTTGGCCTAGACTTTAAGGTTAGGTAAGAAAACTAAACTAAAACTAATCTTATTTATACCGGATAGCTCTATCAGTTAATAGCTAACTGATCTCCATAGAGGTCCAGTAAGGGCCATCCCTCATTGGTCCAGTGTTACTATACAGGAGGAAACCGGAGTACCCGGAGGAAACCTGCGATGTTTGGTAGAGTCAAACTGGAAGCACTCTTCTCACATGCGGCCAAGGTGAAATTTTAATCAGATAACTGCTGAGAGCAGGAATTGAACCCGGGTCGCAGAGGTGAAAGACACGTGCACTAACCACTGTGCCACCAACACCCCACTACACATCAGAGTTTATCATTTAAAAGTTCAATAGGAATATTCATCACTTGACATCCCCCCCCGCAACCCCCCCCCCCCCTGACGTACCCCAAGAGGGCACTCAACTCATGTGAACAGGCCTTTAGAGCATATTTCATTCACTCTTCAGTTACGCCGGATTACTCAACCGTTCAGTCTGTAAAAACCGTGGGAGTCGGCAATTAAGTCATTAGTGTACTTTCTTACGGACAATTTAGTCGAAGTTTTGACCGGGTGTGATATTCACCATAATTTTAATCATGTAAACTTGAATTTGTCCACGACGTTCAAGTTTGCGTCATGGTCACACTGTGCCTTTAAGTGCAGGAAAAAAGCCAATATTATAAGTTTGTTTTCTGCGCTTCATCACACTTCAGATCGACGAGACAGAGGATCAACAATATACTCACTTAAAGCTCAGAACACACCGGTACAGAGATGGTCCTTATCAAATTCATTAAGAATTCATGAAGAATATTCAAAAGAAATGAATATTTAATCAATATCTGTCAATCGCATACAGATTCGTCCTGATTTATGTAAACTTTTTCCTCAATTTACTTAACTAAAATCACTCCAACTTGAAAACTAGTTTGAAAACATGGCTATTTAGATGGGTCCATTTTATAAGTACGATAAAGCATTCGCAGTCGATCTGTATCTGATTTACTGCTCGCTTGCAGCTCGCCTAAACCAAAAATTTAGATGATGGAAAATACTAAATCAATGCAATGCAGAAAAATAGTACTATTTAATACTAAATGGTGGTATCCTTTTGCTCATTTGCTTCCGTATAGCAATAATTAGTGTTAACTATAGATGCATGTACTTTATAACAAATTTATTTATTATTGAGTCGGTTTTCTTTGTTCTTTCGAGGGCTTTATATCGCTTAATTTATTATCGAGTCGGTTTTCTTTGTTCTTCCGAGGGCTTTATATCGCATAAAGACCTTGAATACTAATTAGATACGAAATGAAGAAAAAAACAAGGAAAATATTTGTCCAAGGTGAAAAAAAAAGACAAAACTTTGTTGGAGAACCTCTTCGATAATAAATTAAGTCAGATAAATCCCTCGAACGTCGGGATGTATGCGATATAAAGCCCTCGGACGCTGCGCGTCCTCAGGTCTTTATATAGCATACATCCCTCGTTCTTGGGATTTATCTATTACATAAAGCCCTTGAATAATAATTAGATACGAAATGAAGAAAAAAACAAGGAAAATCTTTGTCCAAGGTGGAGAAAATAGACAAAACTTTGTTGAAAAACCTCGTCAATCTCATAATAAATCTGATAAATACCTCGAACGTCGGGATTTATATCCTATTTTTATCCTATACATATACTTTTCAGGCCTGGACCTCTCCCTGTGTTGAATAAAATCGTCTGGCGTTAGCCAGAATAAAATACTAAAGACTCGTCGTCAGGCTTGACACATGCATGCAGAAAAGGATTGTTATTCAAAAATCGAAAAAGGAAAAATTTGTTATTCATTGCATGTCAATCCTTCAACTCAATTAATGGGAATGGATTTGCTTCGGTGTTTTTTTTTAAGTGGTTGAATGAAAATCTTGACATTTGTGTTATCTAGGTCGGATATGATATTGTTTACGCAAATCAGACTGACTAATTGATTATAAATATGGGTGTATTACGAACCCTGCATGATTTCATTCTTAACTGACGGTCTTTGAAGAACGGTTTAAAGTGAAACATCGTCTGCATTCATAGAACAGGTATGTCTAATTAATTGCTATTTTATATGTCTTTTTCTTTGTTAAACTGCAGACTATGATATAGTGGTAATCATGCAGTGCATGGGAGACCAGTATTCTCGCAGGCGTAAGTCGAATCAGGTTTGGCTCAGTTAAAAGTTAAGGGCCTGCAGGCTAGCCCCGTTAACTTGGCTCACGCGATTGATTAGGATCTCAATCTCAATGCATAAACTTAATCGGTAAAAAGAAGAATTGGTTTGGTTTAGATGTACACCAATCCTAACGTTAATTCAAATCTCCTTTTGCGGAGGAAAGAATTTCGTAACAGCCCCACATAAAAGCTTCAAAGGACAAAGTAAAACTAACTTTATTTATACTGGATAACCCTATCAGTCATATCTAAATTGTTCTCTCTAGAGGTCCAATAAGGGCCATCCCTCATTGATCCATGCAGTGTTGCATGCTACAAGAGGAAACCGGAGTAAACTAAACCGGCTACTGCTTTATTTACACTGGATATATAGCTCTACCAGTTGCATGTCATCTAAACTGTTATCCCTATAGAGGTCCAGTAACAGCCATCCCTTTTTGGTCCAGTGTTACTACGGAGTAATGAACATCTCAACACGTTTTATATTCTCGACTTGTTTTTGCCGAAATCTCGCGGGGTTTTTTTCTCGACCATTTTTGGCCGAAACGGCGCGCCATACCAAGGCGCCGAAATTTTCAATCAAACTGCTGAGAGCAGGAATCCAAACCCGCACTGTGCCACCTCGGTTAGAAGACCGCAAAGAATTTAATTTCTCAATCTTTTCTACCTTAGTTTTGAGTGGGCATTTGTTTCTGTAACGTTATGGTTAGGGTTATAAGGTTATGAGTGGAATAAACGTTTTACTATTGTTTTCCAAATGAATGTTTAAGGTCTGAAAGAAAATAATGAAGATAACAGCAATTGTATTTGTGGCACTAGCACTTCTGGTGACCGCTGGGTATTCCAGGCGCTTTGAATTACTAAAACGAGGTAATTATCTGTCACATACAGCTCTATATATATTAGATCTATTTCATGCATGTACATAATCTTTTTAAAGCTTTATTGAAGTCTCAAAATAATATACATATAGTACTATTGTGTAAAATGCGTATATATATATGCTGTATATATACTGTATACTGGCTGTATATATATGTACTATTTACAGAATGTGTGGCCGTTCTGTATCGGGGTATACAGACACGAGGCGAAGCCGAGTGCCTGTATCCCGATACAGAACGGACACGAATTCTGTAAATGACTTCTAAAACGCCTATTAAGGTAACTAAACAAAAATAAATCATGTTAACAGCTGATAAACCTTCGAGGTAAGGTTTAATATGCTACGATTTTTAAATTAGTGATACGAGCATGCGCTTTAATTTAATATTAGTCCCACATTTTCTATACTAAGTGACGTGGTCATCATTTGTTATTCAACAAATGTTGTTGGGCAACAACTGTTTGCATCTTCATCTTGTATGAGGACGCTACCAGCGTACCTCACTCAAGAGTTGAATGCGAAGTGTCTGTACACTTGCTACAGAACTGATATGATCAGTGTCTGTAAATGTGATACAGAACTGATGATTTTTTAAACAGTTCTGTATCACATTTACAGACACTGATATCAGTTCTGTACCGGGGTAAACAGACATTGATTAAACCTTAATTTCTTTTGAATTTTCCTCATGAATTATTAATGAGTTTTAGAAATATATATACTGTAATAGATTGCATTGCATTATATTTATATTTATACTATCTCTAGATATATCGCGTTGTGAACATGAAGATTCAGATGAATGCATCTGTAAACGCTTTGTCTCGTATTACGGCAGCTGCCCTGATGGATACGATCTTTGCGATGACACCAGAACTTGCTATATGACGCATGCTTGGCATGCCTGCTGTAAGAACTCTGAGTGATTTGATTGGCCGGCCAAGAAGATCAATACATTAGTCAAGAGGCTAGACAACAACTTGAATGTAGTAGAACTTTTTGAGTGAAAATTAAAAGATTTTCTTGACCCTTTTTGTGTCCGAGTCTTCATTAACCCCAGGGTACGCGGGCGGGAGTCTCTCTCCTCCGTAGAGGTTCTTTCGGAGATCGGTAGTTTCGCCCGCACTACTTATGTCCAGCTGACGCCTCCGAGCATCTCCGACGACCCCCGAAACCTCCAATCGTGGGAGTTTTCCCCTTGGCAAATAAAATCGTCAGCATCAGCGGCCATCAGTCCCAGAGAGGGACGTAGCCAGGATTTTGAAAGGGGGGTCCGGGTGCATGCTCCCCGGGAAAATCATTAAATCGAGAGTCGCTGAAATTCCATTTCCTGGCTTTTGGAGGTCGGTGGAGGAAGATTTTACAGACTCTAAAGTTAAAAAACTTCATATATAAATACTCAAAACACGTAAACGTCACATAGATACTCGAAACGCATACACTCAGTAGATTGAATACATTGTTTACAGTTTATTTCTTGACATAATTCATATTGCATCAGTTTTGTAGTGTCTGTCGTTTTATATCTAAAGGGGATATTTCAGACCTTCATATTTTGCTCAAAAGTGTACTTCGCAGAGGACATCCACTGCTAGACTTGCTCCAAGTCCGCCTCTTAGCGCTAGCGGAAAAGCGGGAGGAAAGAGGCGGACTTGTTTCGCTTGCATGTATTTGAATCTAATTAAATATTCTGACGGAAAATCGCTGAAATGCACATCGCCCAGTTCTGACGTGTTTCGGGTTGTTGTACATGCAATGGAAAGTGGTTCTACCCATACTAAAACGTTTTCAAGAGTCTGTTTAACTCCAACTTCCAAAGATAGCACTTGCATAGCAATTTAGCCTGAATATAATTACTTCCCGAATTACGTCACCGGTCGAAAAATTCACCGGTGAATTTTGGCGCGCTGCAGGTGGGAAAAGTCTTTTTCAACGAAGAACCGAAAGGTAAAAAATGTCGAAAGGTAAAAAATGTTTGAAAAGGACGAGGAAGTCTAATCCGGTAGAAGTTAGATGGGATGACTCTCTGGGACCTTTTCCGAAGGCTGCGCCAAGGGACGTATTGAACTTTACTGCGCATCCCACAAGCTTTGGAAACGGCTGTGGACCATAAATTGACGATTATATTAGAGGTGGTCGGAGGGCACAGGGACGAACAAAAACCCGTCACTTTTGAGGTTAGGGTTAGGGGTTCCTTTAGGGGGGCTACCGGTTAGGGGGGTGTGGGGATAGGTTTTCATTAAAAACCATACTTTACAAGGCTACATCTTCGGAAAAGGTCCCAGAGAGTCATCCCGTGATCTAACCTCTTCCGTCTAATCCACTCCACTTCCCGCCATTTTGTTTTTGGCCGCCATATTGGCCCAGCCCCCACAAATGGCCCTGGGGATGAGCCACAGAATCCGATATACAGCCGACAGAAACCCGATTGTTTCCGAGTTTGAATTTCGTCTGAGGAGCGGGACAAAGTTTGGTGACAATGATTCATTCATTTTAAATAAACTGCTGATTTTGTCGCGGTATTGTATCTTTCTGGTTGTGGTATAATATAAGAATATTACGATGGCAAACCAAAGGATTGTTCGTGATGTTTTCTTGTGGTCTATGGCCTCTATTTATCTGTTTGCATTCGGATCTTTGTATGTGCAAATACCAGGTTGGCTGCTTCATGACATTATTTAGTGCTTATTTACTACGAGTGTTACTCTCGCAAGTGAAGTGCTGCCTCAAATGGGACAAAAACCTTTAGCCTACTCCACAGGCAACTCTGTGCAGTCTGGCCATACCCCCTTGCCCAGGGTGCATTCCATGTCAACCCCACGTCGAAGATAAGCCACTGGTGTTCATGTGCTGCGCCAAGGGAGGTCAAGACGAACGCCAGCGCCGGCACCACCCACTGACTTGTATAGTTGTATGGCTGTATATGTGCGCCGACCGCAGTGTGATTGTGCACTAGCACGCCGAGCACTTTTGAAACTCACGCCGAAGATCTTTGGCGTGACCTACATGGAATGCACCCTGGCCCCTTGCCCACTCCACCCAAGATTGCCCACTCCACCCAAGATTGCCCACTCCACCCAAGATTGCCCACTCCACCCAAGATTGCCCACTCCACCCGAGATTGTCCAGCACCCAAGATTGCCCACTCCACCTGAGATTGCCCACTCCACCCGAGATTGCCCACTCCACCTGAGATTGCCCACTCCACCTGAGATTATCCACTCCACCCGAGATTGTCCTTATTTGTCCACTCCACCCAAGATTGTTCACTCCACCCAAGATTCTTCTCTCCACCCGAGATTGCCCACTCCACCTGAGATTGCCCACTCCACCCAAGTTTACCCACTCCACCTGAGATTGCCCACTCAAAGTCCAAAAATTTAATATTAATTACAATAGACAGACATTTCTTCTATATTTTTTAACTCTAAAATTGAAAACTACAAGTTACTATAACTTATCACCTGGCATAATATGGCAAGGTGTGTAGTGTAGTGTAGTGTAGTGTAGTGTAGTGTAGTGTAGTGTAGTGTAGTGTAGTGTAGTGTAGTGTAGTGTAGTGTAGTGTAGTGTAGTGTAGTGTAGTGTAGTGTGGTGTGGTGTGGTGTGGTGTGGTGTGGTGTGGTGTGGTGTGGTGTGGTGTGGTGTAGTGTAGTGCAGTGGTAGTGTAGTGTAGTGTAGTGTAGTGTTGTGTGGTGTAGTGTAGTGTACGTGGTGTGGTGTGGTTTGATGGAGTGTAGTGTAGTGTGATGTAGTGTAGTGCAGTGATATAGACGTGTGGTGTGGTGTAGTGTAATACGTGGTGTAGTGTGGGGTAGTATAGTGTGGTGTAGTGTTATTTGATGTAGTGCAGTGTGTCCGGGACCCTGCATGCTGGCCTGAGGCCCTGTACACAGTAATACATTTATTCTTTTATTTAGCTTACATGTAGATAACATATGCTAGTGTCTTATGCAAGAACTTTCATCTTTTTAGGACTTTATGGTAGCTCTGGGCTACTTCCTGCCAAAAATATGCTATTAAAGAGAGGTATACAATGTACAGTACTGTGTCGTCAGTATATATAAATACAGCTTTTCAGTGTACTACCAGAATTTACTGTACTGGAAACAGTTTATACATTTTTTGTGCAAATGACATGCCATTATTGCATAATTATAGTCAAACTGGATGTTCTCTTGTGTACGACTTTGCAATATTGATAGTAACACAACATTGCAGTTTTGATTGATGGATTCAATCAGCAACCTGCAAATGCTTTATCATGATTCCTCAATGGGTTGCCCTAAAAAATCGTTTTAAATGCCAAACTTTGAATAAATAAATGTGAAATTCTACATAAAGTTAGAGCCATTAATACCTTCAGGTATAACATCACATTTATGACAACACATAAATTAAGTTTATGTGTTGTTCCATGTTTAAAACCAATATTTTAAGCAACCCATCAAGGAATCGTGATAAATGAAGTGTTTGCAAGTATTAGCAGTGCTGTAAAAGTTACATAACTTTTGTAACTAGTTACATTGTTAGAAAAGTAACTAGTTACCGATAAAAGTTACAATGAAAAGAAAGTAACTAGTTACAGTTACAAAGTTACTTCAACACTTTGTAACTAGTTACAAAGTTACATTCCTTTGTCCATTTTTACTAGAATCAACAAAGAAATTACTGGTTTTTAGATGCCAGTACCATAATTATGTTTTTACAGCTAAATGCCTAAATATAGTTGTCACTAAGCAGAAATAGTCAAATGTGTACATAATGTACCTTTATTATTATATCAAAACCATTTTTATCAAGAAAGAATGACAACTGAATATCAGTTACTATACTAGTCACATTTTTGAAGTCAACCAAATATTGTAACTAGTTACAGCAATGTTGCATATCAATATTGCAAGAAAAGTGTCTGACTGTAATTTGTTGCACTTTAATGCCACTACTTTCCATTGATAGATGATCTTGCATCGAGCTATGAGATGTTTTTAAAACAGCCAACATTAGTTTGGTTTGCTAGTGATTTTGGCCTCACTGTAGATCTTGCAATGGATTTGTTATGTCTTGTTGGTTTGTGTGTTAGCTTGATGGCAATGATAAACAGATCATGGAGAGATCTTCGTACATTTTTTGGCTTATGGTTTCTGTATTTTTCATTATACCAGGTACATCAGACAAGTGTATTGAGTGTGGTAGGCTCCGCTTACCATATACAAAACAGATTTGTAGTGAGTTTAAATGAAGTAACTCAAGTCACAATCAAAATCACACGTGCTCGTTTATATATATATATATATATTGACTATTTATTTTATTTTGTTTGTTTATAAAATATTTATTACTGGTATTTTAATTCTTATTTTTAGGTTGGTCAAACATTTTTATGGTTCCAGTGGTAAGTTTAGTACGAGCTTAGTAAATTAATTGATTGATAATTCAATTAATTTCAATTAATATTTATCTGCCTTTCAGGGATATTTTGTTGTTGGAATCGGGATTTTTATGTCTTCTTGTGGCTCCTGTTAGAAGAGTCAGGTCTGTACAATTGTTGTGCTTTTTATTGTGTTTTTACTGTGGATTTTGGTCGTTTTTTGTGTCTTCTGTTGTGTTTTTTGTTGCGTTTGTTTCTGTTGCATTTATTTGTTTCTTTGTTTCCTTCCTTTCCTTCACTCCTTCCTTCCTTCCTTCATTCATTCCTTCCTTCCTTCCTTCTTTCTTTCCTTCTTTCCTTCCTTCCTTCATTCCTTCCTTCCTTCTTTCTTTCCTTCTTTCCTTCTTTCCTTCCTTCCTTTCTTCCTTCCCTCCCTCACTCCATCCGTTTCTTCCATCCGTTTCTTCCATCCATTTCTTCCATCCGTTTCTTCTTTCCTTCCTTCCCTTCCTTCCCTTCCCTTCCCTTCCTTCCTTCCTTCCTTCCTTCCTTCCTTCCTTCCTTCCTTCCTTCCTTCCTTCCTTCGTTCCTTCCTTCCTTCCTTCCTTCCTTCCTTCCTTCCTTCCTTCCTTCCTTCCTTCCTTCCTTCCTTCCTTCCTTCCTTCCTTCCTCCCTCCCTCCCTCCCTCCCTCCCTCCCTCCTCCCTCCCTCCCTCCCTCCTTTCCTTCCTTCCTTCCTAGCTTCCTCCCATCCTTCTTTCCATTCTTCCATCCATTCTTTTCACTAGTCTACCATTTATTCTTTTCTTTTATTTATCGTTAGTGGTCAGCCAAGTTTTCCTCATGATTCAGTCTCCTTGTGGTTAGTAAAATGGTTACTGTTTCGTTTGATGTTTGCGTCTGGTATTGTGAAGCTGACAAGCCGCTGTCCAACGTGGTGGGGTCTCACAGCTCTGAACTGGCATTACGAATCTCAAGTACGTTTTTCTTCTACATAAATCCTTGTTTCAAGTTGGTCGTTAGCTGTCGTTGTGAGTCTGTTGCGTGATACGGACATGGATAATCATTAGCATTTTTAAAGTCGCCGTCCGGTAGTTAGTATTTTCATCTTGGAGTTAGTAGCCTAGCTACATGTAGCATTTGGAAGATTGCGTGTTTGAGTCTTGTAGACTAGTACTCGATTTTTGGACCACCGCTCCCCTAACCAGAATGATCGAAAAACGAACTAACCGACCAATTAATTAGTCAACCAACATCCAACCGTGTAAAAAGGTAGAATGCTGCAGAGGCAGTGTTTTAGCTAAAGCAAAGTGAAAAGGCGGTGAACTGCTGACGGAGATTAGTTTTAATAACGAAATACTGACGTTTGGAGGGGAGCCCTTCATCAACCAACCAATCAATCAACTTACCAATTCTCTGTTTCGGCAGTATATCTAACCTTACTATATTTCGATTGTTGTTTCTACACTGCCTACGCAGCACGCTACTTTTATTTCACTATCAATCAACTTACCAATTAACCAACCAATCATTCAATCTATCAATCAACCAATTAATCAACCAACCAACCAACCAATCAATCAATTAACCAACCAATCAATCAACTTACCAATCAATTAATCAATCAATCAATCAATCAATCAACTAAGCAATCAACCAATCATTCAATCAATCATACTATCAATCAACTTACCAATTAACAAACCAATCATTAATCAATCAATCTAACCAATTAATCAATCAACCAATTAATCAATCATTCAATCAATCTATCAATCAACCAATTAATCAATCAACCAACCAACCAATCAATCAATTAACCAACCAATCAATCAACTTACCAATCAATTAATCAATCAATCAATCAATCAATCAACTAACCAATCAACCAATCATTCAATCAATCAAACTATCAATCAACTTACCAATTAACAAACCAATCAATCAATCTATCAATCAACCAATTAATCAATCAACCAACCAACCAACCAATCAATCAATTAACCAATCAATCAATCAATCAATCAATCAATCAATCAATCAATCAATCAATCAATCAATCAACTTACAGTACCAATCAGCCAACCAATCAATCAACTTACCAACTAACCAATCAATCAACTTACCAACTAACCAATCAATCAATCAACTTACCAACTAACCAATCAATCAACTTACCAACTAACCAATCAATCAACTTACCAATCAATTAATCAATCAGTCAATCAACTAACCAATCAACCAACTCATTGACAACTAACCAACCAAGCATTTATCCACCAGCCGGCCTGCCGTTCAACCAACGAACCAAACAAACAAACAAACAAACAAACAAACAAACAAACAAACAAACATCCAACGAACCAACCGGTGGACGTACCGATCGACCGACCAAGCAGCCAGCCACGAACAACTAAACAAAAAGAGCAAAAAATACATGCAGAGGGCGACATTAAGACGTGCATTCACTAGGTTGACTGTTTTCCTTATCCTCTCTTCATTATTCCAGTGTATTCCTACACCGTTGTCTTGGTACGCACACCAGCTTCCTGATTGGTGCCAAAAGTTTAGTGTTGTAATGACGTAAGTAGTTGTGTCTTTTTTAGAAAATAGGAACACTTCTATATTGCAAAGACAATAAAAATTCATCGTGTGTCGTTTCTTTTTCTTTTGTATAGTTATGTCATTGAAGGTCCCGTGCCATTCTTATTTTTTGCACCAATAAGATCTCTTAGAATTTTTGCATTTTACCTCCAGGTACGTTGAGAATCCATCCACTGGAGGCACTGTTGCCCAGAAATGACACTTCTCTTCTTCTTATATTTCGTATTTTCGCATGTAAATACGGAGACCAACAAACGAATGATTATATAAGGTGTAGTTTCAATCAGATTTTCAAGATTGTGCATCAAATAGGATTAGACATCACTTTTAAAGCCTAACCAAGCTTTGTACCTCGAATTATGTGTACGCAGTAACTTTAAACGACATCTGAAAATTATTGAGTGCTTCAAGCTCTTTTATTCAGAATAATTTCAGATGATTTGAACGTACACTGTAGGTTGAGTTCGGTGTATGACACATTATACTGCTATGTGCAAATCTGTTTTGGTTTTGGAAATATTTCGAGCAAAGACAGCGTGCTGTGCGCCATCTTGGAATATTTTCGATATGCAAAATTATGCATGTGACGACATAAGCAGGGTAAAGTGAAATTTTTATCTTGCCAACCTTATGACATTATGAGCTAGAAACTCGATTTTGTTGCGCTATTTCCATTTTAAATTGACCCACAATATTTAAAAAGCCTTCCGTGGAAATTTGGTCACCCACGGAGTAGTTTCATCAGGTTTACCCTGCTTGTGACGTCACCAATTTCCTAGTTAATTAGACCCAATATTACAACAAGATGGCGGACAGCACGCTGTCTTTGGTCGAAATATTTCAAAACACAAGAAAGATACAGAAAAATTACAAAAGGTCTTCTTATACCATTTGACGAGTTCTTTCAAATGGGACAAATTTAATTTTTATTGCCAATACCCTTTAATAACCGAGAGTGATGTATTTACGGTAAAATATCAAACTGAGGTCTTACTGTATTGGCCAAGCGATAGCGAGATTAATACGTTCAAGACCGAGGTTTAATATTTTTAAGTTTATGAAATAGCTTCTCAATCGTCAATTATAGTAGAGGGACTTGGTGATATTGGTGCGTATTAGATTAGACAATGGTTTCACGTTGAATTTATAATTAAGAAATGTGGTAATAAACGGTCCTTTGTTTATGCCGTTTATTATCTGATTTCTTAATTTTAAATTCAGTTTGCGCCACCAAAACTCATACACGTGACCAAATATTTTTCTCTGATTGGCTAATTAGCTTATGAATTATTTTGAGAACTGTATTTCTCAAACTCGTTAATAATTAATGAATTATTGTATCCAATCCATGAACGTATAC
>JAWNZC010000121.1:890000-960000 GCA_035771165.1 Paragorgia papillata | reverse complement strand
TTGTAGTTGTATACATATTTTCCATTTGGTAACTTTCTAGTTTTTTGTAGTACTTACTCAGTTTAATAACACAGTGTTAAGATTTTTGAATTTAGATAATATTACTGGCAATAGAATTTTATTTGATGCATGTACGTCAACGAACCAAATCTTCGAACTATGAAAATGTCGCCCAACAATGTTTTTTATTCGCTATTGCAACACAATAAGCTCGACTATGTGAGGTTTATAACTGGCTTTGGATATGAAAATTAATGAATGTAACATATTCATCGTTTTCTGGGTTGTTTTGGGTATAAAAAATGTTTAAAAAGGGGGGTCCAAATCCGCCAACGGGGGTCCATATTTACTAATCTACTGTGACACCGGACGAATTCGAGACCGGTCTTGGATTCGTCCTATTTCGCCGTGTAAACAGGCGGGAACCGTATAATTCGAGACCGGTTCCGAATTTTTCTTCCGTGTAAAGAGGCGGAACTGGACGAATTCGAGATGGGTCTCCAATTCGTCCAGTACCGTGTAAACGCAGCCTAAGCAAGTTAGGACGACGGCAATCTGAAGTTCAGTATCTAGCAGAAACCACGAATTATTTACGTAGTATTATAGAATACTTAAAGTATGTTTTTGGACATCCAAAAGCTTTAGAGTTCTAAAAGATTTTGTCGCATAGTTTGAAGTCAAACTCAACTAACAGGTTTTGCCGTTTCCACGAGTTAAAGTGCGTATGTCATCCTCAGGGACTTTACATTGTAATATATCTTCTCAGGCGAAAATTTTATCTTCATGGATTTTTTTGCCGTTAAAGTTGACGGAAGTGACGTCGAAAGAGGAATTTGTCTATATGAAAACCACTTTACAGATTCCTCTTTTGACGTCATTTCCGTCAACTTTAACGGCAAAAAAATCCATGAAGATGAAATTTTCGCCTGAGGAGATATATTACAAATCTTCTCAGAATGTTCCAATTAGTATAAATATGTAAAGTCCCTGAGGATGACATAGGCACTTTAACGTCCTGAAGACGTGAAAATGATCTGTAGAACGGGGACGATGATGTCATTTGATGGGTCATTTGGCTTTTCGATTAAAGCTAGACGATGTTATTCACCTCTGGGGAAGCCCTCGGACAGGAATGAGTTAAGCACTTCGTCGACATATTTCAAGCCGTATGTTTTTATTTCTCTATAGATTAATAAAATCGTGGTGGACGCGAGAATTTTCGTCTGAATATTTACCTCCTGTATCCAGGTCAGAGCCGACATTACAACAGTTTCTCAATCATTATCAACTTGGCTTGGTAAGTTCTTGCTGTATTTTAATGCTGCAAGTAGGGTGGTGATACGTAGCTGGTGTGTTTCGATGTATAAATATAGTATAGTTATAAATGATATAGATAAAGTATTATAAAGTGGAATAAAATAACATAATATGGAACAGCACACAGCAGAGACTGACTATGGACTGGACTAGACCAGACCAGACCAGACTAGACTAGACCAGACTAGACCAGACCAGACCAGACCAGACTAGACTAACTAGACTACAATCATTGATAAAATTAGTTGTAACACTGTGCACCAAAGTAACACATTTCACAATGTTTTTATATCCCCCCATCCCCCCTATTCAATGTTGGCTTCCCATCAACGGAAATGTTATGCGAACCTATGGACAACAAATCACGAATGTTTTGTGGTGATACAACATTGTTTAGGCGGGGGGGGGGGGGGGGGGGGCGGGGGGGGGGGGGGGGGGGGGGGGGGGGGGGGGGTCGAGGAATGTAGGCGGAGTGATGCAAAACATGTTAATGTTGCTTTTGTTACAACAATTTTGACAATGATTGTAGACTAGACTAGACCAGACCAGACCAGACCAGACCAGACCAGACTCGACTAGACTGGAAAAGCTTCCATTTTACGATATCTTTTCATCATTGGAAGAAATCTATAACCAATTGGAAAGCCAATACCATACATGTTCACAAGTGCAGCCTTTGAAGCCTGAAGACGAGTCTTTAGTATTTTATTCTGGCTAACGTCAGACGATTTTATTCCTTTTATTCAGCACAGGAGAGGTCCAGGCCTCAAAGTGTTAACGTTGTCGTTTTTTGTTGTGTTTCTCTACAGGATTCTGACCACCATCAACAACTAACAGGACGCCTTTACAAATTTCTCATTTATCTTCGCTTAAAAGTTCGTCGACTTGATCCGTTCAGATTTTTAGTAGGTCTATTTGCCATTGCGGCCTTTTTAAATATCCTGCTTAACAAAGAATGTCCCAAACGTGAAAGGTACAGCATTTTATCACGTTTTTACTCGTTTTGTAGATTAATAATTTTGTCAAATTTAGATTTGAAATTATAACACGCGCGACCATGAAATTAAACTTTAGTATTTTTTAAAAACAGCAATATATAATGGAGCAGTTGCCCGGAATAGTATCTCTCTAAATATTTGTAAATTCAGCTCATTGTGGGATTCCTCACTCCCACTCTCTCCCTCTTCTCTTTCCTTCCTTCCCTTCCTTAATCCCTTCTCTTCTTTTCTTTCTCCGCGCCTTACTCTCTTCCTCCCCCTTTTTTCTTCTTTTCATCCCTCCTTCCTTCCTCCCCTACCTCTTTCCCTTCTTCCCTCTCTCCCTTCCTGCTTCCCTCTCTCCCTTCCTTCTTCCCTCTCTCCCTCTCTCCCTTCCTTCTTCCCTCTCTCCCTCTCTCCCTCTCTCCCTTCCTTCTTCCCTCTCTCGCTTCCTTCTTCCCTCTCTCTTTCTCTCCCTTCCTTCTTCCCTCTCTCCCTCTCTCCCTTCCTTCTTCCCTCTCTCCCTTCCTTCTTCCCTCTCTCCCTCTCTCCCTACCTTCTTCCCTCTCTCCCTTCTTCCCTCTCTCCCTTCCTTCTTCCCTCTCTCCCTTCCTTCTTCCCTCTCTCCCTTCCTTCTTCCCTCTCTCCCTCTCTCCCTTCCTTCCCTCTCTCGCTTCATTTTTCCTTCTATCCTTCTCGTTTTCCATCCTTCCCTCCCTCTCTCTTTCCTTCCCCCCCCCCCCCCCTTCCCTCCCTCTCGCTTTCCATCCTTCCCTCTTCTATCCTTCCCTCTTTCCCTCCTTCCTTCTCTCTTTCCCTCCTTCCGTCTCTCATTCCGTCTCTCTCTTCCTTCTCTACTCTCTCCCTCCTTCCTTTCCTCTATCCCTCCCTCCTTCTATCTCTCCCACCTTCCCTCTTTCTTTCCTTCCCTCTCCCCTTCCTCCTCTCCCCCTCTCTCTCCTCCCCTCTCTCTTTCCTTCCCTCAATTCCTCCCTCCTTTCCTTTTTCCATTCTTCCCTCCCTTCTTCCCTGTTTCCATTCTTCCCTCCTTACCTCCCTTTCTCCTCTTTGTCTCTCCTCTCTCTCTCTCACTCACTCGACCACGTATGTCATTGTTTTGTTTTGTTTTTGCATTTTTCTCTAGAATAAAGCATCACCAGGACTAAGACGAAGACGTCATCCAATCATATTTCGCTTGTAGTATGTGGTTTATTTTATCTCGCGCTTCTAGCTTTTAACGCATGCAAGTACGTGATTCTTCACCTGACTGCGTTTGGGAATTTATTTGTTATTTTCAGAGGTTTTCTTGCACGTCCAAAATCATGCAATTTGAAAATCAATCGAAATATAGTAAGGTTTGATATCCTGCCGAAACAGAGAACGTAGGAGTCTAAAGCCCTAATCAAACGAGAACGCAAGTCATCGCAAGTTGGCAGTCACGCTATCTCAACCAGCCGCTCTGAATAGTTTCCCGAAAATATCATGTACCGTGACAAAGTTAAAACTTGTTTAAAACACTCATGAAACCTTTATTTTGTTAATTTGGGTGTTCGAACGACCGCCACAGAAATTCTGTCTGCCAACTTGCGATGACTTGCGTTCTCGTTTGATTAGGGCTTAACGTTTTTCGTTTAACAGAGAGAAACGTTGACTTTGATTGCTATTTTAATTTTTACCTTCAGGATTCAATTGCTTGCATAAGTCAACAAATATTTCCATTGACTTATTCCCGCTTATCTTCGTTAATCCGCCAGAATGCCCGTAACCTTGTTTTGGCTTGTCTATTTAAAATAGTCTTGTATAATATAAATTAATAACAGGCTTGCTCCAAGTTTTCGCAAAACATTTCCACTTGCAAACTAATCTAAGATTTTTATCGTGTTGTTTTTATACCATCCGAAATATCACTGACCTCATTTCGCTTTGTGAAAAATTCATATTGTTTGAAATAATTATGTAAACTAATGAATATTTTATCGTCATCGTAAAGTCTGCCATTCGTTACCCCATAAACCTTTTAACATTCATTCCTTTCCATTTATTATTCAAGTTAAAAATTGTTTTATTTGCTGTGTTAATTTTATTTCGGCATCGAAGGTGAAATTTAACCTAATGTTCTTGAAAAGATCTAGTGTTTTTATAATATTAATATATACGCGTGCCTTTAATTTGGCCTTTGAGCATAACATGCGAAAACTGGGAGTGTGAAAACATATCTACAATTAACATTATAGATTTAAAAAAAAAGTTGGATTTTCTATCTATATTATTTATAATGTAAAATCATATGAGGGTAGTATTATAAAAAGTTTGGGTCCTGGGGGAAATGAGTGTGATAGGTCGGCGTTTTAGTTCGGATCAAGATTAAGTATTATGGTAATAAACATTTTGAGTTGAAGTTTTAGCTAATTAGAAATTCATCTCTCTCCCAGCCACAGCTAGGGAAGCAAACCGCTCGTTGACACCGTCTCCTATGCTTTTATTGTTTTCATCTATTTTTGAAAACCTGTGATTGTTTTGTATAGTCGTCGTTGTCCTTCGTTCTCTCATTAGTTCAACTGCAAGTGAGAAGCAACAGATGCGATAACGATCTAAAACCGTCTTCGCGTTTCGACGATGACACATGGGGACGTACAAAATGTGTTTCTTGGATTACGCTAGCAATTACATTCACTGAGTTTTACGAAAGTTTGTCGCGTATTCCAGACTGACTACTAACTAACTACTACACCACACAATGGCGACCTCGGAAACTGAACCAGTGATTCTGCCAACAGAATTTCAAAACTGTATTCGCAAAGGAAGGAGAAATGCTTGTACCGACAACGATGCCAAATATTGTATCTGCCAGGCAAGTAGTCACGGGGAAGCTCCATCTGTTGAGTCAATTAACAATTTATGTCTTATTCACGGCAAAGGAAAAACTGAAATGCCTTCGGGAGAAACTGAAAAGTCGTGACGCCGGATTAAAGTTGGGGATATCTCCGATTTGATGACGTTTATTTTAATGTATGTTTCCTTTTATCGATAAAATACTGGTCCGGGAAAACATGGCTGCGTCTTTACCGATCCTTTGCGAACTGGGAATTGTATGTTTAATTGTTTATATAGCGAATGGAGATTGATTTATACAAGGTCTCGTTGATGGTCGTAAGGAGCTTGGGACATTTCTTGCGGTCTGTGTAAAAGCCTGCATGCATTCCTTTGAAGATGAACCCAGTGAGGTGACGAACCGAGTGAGGACGAGCTTGTGGGAATATTTATAGTCGCGACGAGGGCAGATATTGCCCTTTATAATTTAAAGTTCATTATGCTAAAGAATAAAAGCCGTTCATTGCCTCTATGGCTGACTTGTACCAGAAGACTTTACAAAGCAACGAATTTTAAATTTGAAGTAACAAGACAAGTAGACGGGATTAAATGTTTGACATCATATACAGATCAACGTTGGGCTATTGTTATACGTAGAGGGATTAGTTGGCCCCATGTGATTGAAATGCTCGCTAATGTGTTACTGTTGGGGTAATAAAAATTGTGATCAGTTCCTTGCTCTATGAAATCTACTGCAAAGCAATGGGAATATCTGTATCAGAAGATATACAGAAGACGCCGGAAGAAAAACTAAACGTCTATGCAGTTGGCCATACTCAATTTAATTACACAGAAACGCGGGGCAGCTGGAACGAACATAATGTATGTCCGCAAATGTGGAACCAGTGTGATGCCTGCAATTAAAATGTCAACAAAAAATTAATAAAAAACGTTCGGCAATCCATCTTTTTTTCATTATTTAAGGCTCAGATTATGCGGAGGCGGAGCCGAGCTAGCAAACAAATCAAAACAAAACAAAGACTGGGGACGAATATCGAATGTGGATTGCGGAGTATAGGCTTTCGGGAATACCGCTGTCAAACGTTATGCGCCTGCGCGGGCTCCTGACCGAAAAAAAGAGCGGGAAATTATTTTTATTCTGTAATTCGACTGCCATACGTTTCTTACCAATCTGAAGAAAAATACTGATAGCTTTGTACTTCCTCTATAGATGCATTATTAATATTCTGAGATGTCCCTTTTGAAATGTTATGGCTTTTTACAATATAAATAAGTTCTGTGGAAACAGCACGTAAAATATTTCTTTGCTAAGCTTTCGGTCTGTTGACTCAGGCCTTCATCAGAGCAATAACAACAAGTTGTTGGCTCACGTCATTTATAAACTAAGCAACTGATCAATTAAATCACGTAAGAATACAATGGCGTATCACGTTAATTTTATTAACTAGAAAGCAAAATCAAGAATGCTCTCCAAATAGGACACTCGTGCTGGAAATAAAGCTTAGCAAATAAATATTTTACGTGGCGTTTATAAAACTTATTTATATTACATTTTACATTTATGGCTTTTGTTTAAAATACGAACGAATAGTCGAGTCTTGCTTAATAGTCTTCACTGTCTGGTTGTTGTTGCCACGGCTATTTCCCACATTTCTTGCAGTGTATACTCTTGCAAACTCACGCATACTCAAACGTTTGGCAGTGGTGGTGTTATAAGGCCCATTTTTACAGAATAATAAGACGCAGATCCTTTAATAACCAGAGAGGAAAATGTGATCTAATAAAGTAAAACAATGTCAAAAGGGTGACGTAGATAGAGAATAGCCAATCAAATGTTCTAAAGGTAAACAAACTGATAATTAGGGAGATACGAAAATGTTTAATTATTTATTTGTCCAAACAATTAGCTATTATTTATCTAGCCTGGTACCCTGGCCCAATCAAAGAATATGGGCCAGGTAACCACTAAAGACTTCTGCTTTCCTATTGGTTGAAATTTCGCGTGTTTTTAGTGGCTATGAGTTAAAACTGCAATCGTCCTAAGTGGATTTAGCCCTGATGACGCGAGAATGAGATTAGTGGTTACCTGGCCCATATTTCTTTTGAAATTGGGCCAGGGTACCAGGCTATTATTTATCTACGTCACTTTTTTGGCATATATTGGACCTGTTTTACTTTAATATTATTTCATCACATTTTACTTCGATATAGGACCCGCTCGAAACTTCAGTGTTTCGTCTAAAAACTAATTTGGGCAATGGGCTGTTTACCGCCTTTTCACTTTGCAACACGTTTACTCTGGTTGTAAAGTCAGTTAATAGCGCTCCGTCACTGCATGTGACGTCACTATTTAGGTTTGTCCCCTTTAACCCATAATTCTTGCACAACGAACAATAGCTGCCTCCTCAGCAGGCTCTTCTTATAATTTTTAGGAAAATAATTGTTTAAGTTAAATTTCTCATGTTGAGCGAAACTCGATCGCGTTTGTGAAGTCAGGGGGAACTAGCGTAGAGCGCGCGCAATGGTTGATGGAATGATCGACCAGATCTCAATCTTGAGAAGCGACTGGGACGAGGCAGGAACAATGGATAATGGCTAATCATGCAATCATTTGAAAGTCTCCTCCCTATGCAGGCTTACAACGAGAGTTATAAACAAGCGCCATGCAGGATAAGAAGATTGTTTTTGTCAAAATTAAATCAATAGTGTTGTTTTGAACAAAAATCGTGTTGTTTATTTCGTTTACCGTCGAAAGACGATGTTATTGGCACGATGTTATGCGGTGTGGTCATAAATATATTAATAAGTGGACAGAGCTGCTATTTGCATATTCAAAACCACAAACGTTGCGTGTACATAATTATAATCCGAGTTTAGTTCGAGTTGACATTGTATACTTAGAGATGAATATTATGAAAAAAGCCAGCGGAAGTTTGAGTTTCCCTTCAGTGGTTGCCCTAAACGTAGGTGGAACGATCTACACAGCGTCTTTGACAACATTAACGCGTTATCCGAAGTCCACGTTGGCAGCGATGTTTAGTGGCCGTCTTCCACTCGAGACAGACGCTAACGGGAATTACTTTATCGATAGAGATGGCAAACTGTTTCGCTTTGTATTAAATTTTCTCAGAACTTCCCAGCTTAATTTACCGAAAGGATTCGACGAGCTCGAACAGTTGAAGCAAGAGGCTGATTTTTACCAAATAAAAGACCTGTTAGCCACGTTGAATAAGGGTTTCAGTTCGAGTACTAAGCCATCACTCGCTGGTAGCCACACTAGCGTATGCTACGAGCATATTGAACTCGTCTGTCGTCCACGTTTCGTCGAAGTGTTTGGTAGCAAAGCAACAATGGAGGAATGTTTTAAAAAATCTAATTTCTCAACGTATGTTACTACCGAATGTACAACAACAACAGAGGGAACCGCGAATCTTGAAGTGAAAATAACGAATCGTCGTGGAGATTATATTGGAAACGAGCCTAAGACAACCATTCTACAAGCCTTGGGAAATAAAGGATTTACTGTGGTCACTGGGGGATATTTACAGGATCAGAAAAGCCCAACGATCAGAGAAATTATACTGTTATCCCGAGTTATCAATTCATAAGGAATCTAATTATAGTGACACTGTATTGGGCTCTTGCAGGTGACATGTTGGACGAAATAATGAATTGTAATCCTTTTGTTTATATGGATTTGCCACCCAGCTTGGGAATACGTGCAAGAGCTCAACAGGAAAGAAATTTAAAGGACTTGGCATTAAATTACAATTATTTATTGAGTTGGTTATGTGGTAATAATATTCACTTTATAAACTTTACCACTGAGAAAAATTGTATTTAAACACGTATTATTTATACGATATTTTTACACGTAAAGATACCGGTAAAATTAGCCATAAGGCCACTCAAAAAAAATTCCTTGATTCTCATCACCGCCCGACCACATTTTGAAGCTCGCGTACACATATGTTTTTATTTTGTTATAAAATATAAATGTGCCGCCCGACCGAAAATCTGCAGAAAGTTAATTTTTTTTTATATTTTATATTCGATTTTTGATGTCCCAAGCCGAGAATTTCTGCAACGGAATTATTTCATTGCGTGTTGGGGGACATGGTGGGACCTTGGTGTGACTTTGAAGGAAAATATAGGAACTGTCAACCTTTCTACGCAAGTGTTTTATTGTGTACATTTTGGAAAACAAGGAAAAATAAAAACACCTCCCTCTCCAATTTCAAAATTTTACGGAATATTTTTTATATTTTAATATAAAATATAAACCTCCCGCCTCTTCGACATTTTCAAAATGTAGTGATGAGAATCAAGGAATTTTTTTTATGTGGCCTAACAAACATGAACTGAATAAAGTTATACACAGGGCCGTCCTCAGAAAATTTTGCAGGGGGGTTGTACGCTCAATTTTGCCGACTGCCACATGCATAATCGTCACTTGTCGCCGAGTCTGGCCACTGGCGGGTGCCGACTGAAATCTCTTGTCTGCCGACTATAGAACACCCCCCCCCCCCCACACACACACACCACCCTAGCTACGGCGCTGGTTACACAATAAAACATTGTTCTATATCATGTGCCGAACTCCATTTTTCTAGCTTTCTGATTGCAGGGGAGCGGTCCTCGCGTGGTGGTTTGAAAATCGTGATATTTCCCGCGTAACCCATGGTTAGCCACCCAATCCACCTCCCCTAAATCTTCCCCTGACACTTTACATAGAATCCCAATCTCGTTCCCGGAGCCCACGTTCTCCACCCGGGAAACGAGAGACTCCGGGATAATCCGTTTCAAATCGTTACCGTTATTGGCTGAATAGTGAGCATGAGTTGGTCTGAAGTGACCGGAAGTAGAATTAATAAAACCGAAATACCAAAGATGTTGGACGACAAGACTCCAGTGAAGACGTTGCCGCGATCGATATCTTCGCCGTATGTGTGTAGATGCTGTAATTCGAGCTTCGCCAGCAACCATTGACTTGTTTGGGGAAAAGTCAAACAAGGAGAACATACTATCCAGATTCCGCTCGGATATTTACGCATGCGTACCTCAACCGGAATAACAAGAATCCTGTGATTTAAAACGGATTATCCCAGAGTCTCTCGTTTCTCGGGTGGGGAACGTGGGCTCTGGGAACGAGATTGATAGAATACGATATTAGTATGGAAATATAGGCACTTTAATTATAATCGTGCACTTCTAGTATACATTGCAAAACAAAGATGGTGAATTTACGTAGAACGGACTTTCTCTCAACGTTAAACAATTTTACTCTGTCTAGCAGTAAAAGAAGATAATATTTATTTTGTTAATACCATTTAAAGAATTATATTCAGTAATATTTCTTTTTGTTGTTCAGTTCTGTCTTAGTGTATTTCTTGTACCTGTGTTAAATGTTTTTAAAAACCTTTTAAATTATTTGATTCCCCGAAATATCTTTTTTATATTCACTTTTTGACTTTTTTTATTATGGTATTTATGTACATTAAAATATTAAATGATAGCATATCCGTTGCTGTTTTCTCTTGAACGTTTGAACAACAGCTAAAAAAGAAAGAAAAAACAGGCATGATTACATTGCATTGTGTTGCATTGCGTTACATTACATTACATTACATTACAGTACATTACATTACATTACATTACATTGCATTGCATTGCATTGCATTGCATTACATTACATTACATTACTTGTTACATTACTTGTTACATTACTTGTTACATTACTTGTTACATTACATGTTACATTACATGTTACATTACATGTTGCATTACATTACATTACATTACATTACATTACATTACTTGTTACATTACTTGTTACATTATTTGTTACATTACATTACATTACATTACATTACATTACATTACTTGTTACATTACGTGTTACATTGCATTACATGAAATTACATTGCATTGCATTACTTGTTACATTAGAAATTACATGAGACATTACATTACTTGTTGTATATTATACATTAGATTATCTGTAACATTTAGTACAAAACTATAACATTTTACCTGATATAAGCCGGTAAACATTTTCTTTGATCGATGCACTTTAGATGTTTGATTCCAGTTTGGTACAATCAAACCTGCTGGCCTGGCGTATTTCTCAGCAATAGCTTCATCGGGTAATTTCGAACAGAAATTTTCAATCAACATGTTTCCTGCTGGAGTTGATTTGGTACTATAAAGACAAAGTACATTATAAACACATTTTTAAAAAAAACAAACAAAAGAGTGTTGGAAACAATTATATTGGATCCAATTCGTAACATATTCGTAATGCTCCAACTGTTACTTGCTTTCAATCTAAATTAAAGCATTATCTTCTTAACTCTACTTGAACAGTCCTTTTTACTAAACATTTTTTCTATCAAACATTCGGATTGTCAAAAATTCTGTTTTCTTGTCTAAAATCTCTCTTGTCGCTATCACATTCTGTTATTAATACTTTAAATTATGTAATAAGGGAGCCCAAATCCTAATAAGCTGTTGGTTTCTTTTTTGGGCTACCTTGCCAGTTGTATGTGTTCTTCTTTATAACTTGTATATATTTTATGCTGGTGAATAAAATTTGATTTGATTTGAATTCTGCAAAGCATTAATATAGATATTGGCAAGGAATTGAGTTATAATGAACGTCTTGTCAAATAGAACGTTGTTCCTCTGGTATATAGGAGCGAAATTAGTGATCTGATGTTCTTCTATAGTTGTTTTAACTCTTTCCTGTCCGAGGGCTTCTCCAGAGGTGAATAAAACCGTCTGGCGTTAGCTAGCCAGAATAAAATACTAAAGACCAATTCGGACAGGAAAGAGTTAGAGAGATAGTTTATAACTCATTCCTGTCCGAGGGCTTCTCCAGAGGTGAATAAAATCGTCTGGCGTTAGCCAGAATAAAATACTAAAGACCAATTCGGACAGGAAAGAGTTAGAGAGATAGTTTATAACTCATTCCTGTCCGAGGGCTTCTCCAGAGTTGAATAAAATCGTCTGTCGTTAGCCAGAATAAAATACTAAAGACCAATTCGGACAGGAAAGAGTTAGAGAGATAGTTTATAACTCATTCCTGTCCGAGGGCTTCTCCAGAGGTGAATAAAATCGTCTGGCGTTAGCCAGAATAAAATACTAAAGACCAATTCGGACAGGAAAGAGTTAGAGAGATAGTTTGTAACTCATTCCTGTCCGAGGGCTTCTCCAGAGGTGAATAAAATCGTCTGGCGTTAGCCAGAATAAAATACTAAAGACCAATTCGGACAGGAAAGAGTTAGAGAGATAGTTTATAACTCATTCCTGTCCGAGGGCTTCCCCAGAGGTGAATAAAATCGTCTGGCGTTAGCCAGAATAAAATACTAAAGACCAATTCGGTTATTTAGCATATACCTCACAGGTGAATATATATATATGTACAGTATATGTAATATAGGCACAATATTGATAATTACCAGTTTAATTTCTCTTGACAATATTGTTTGCTTATAAGGGAAACCACTTTTGTCTCATCATCTGAACACATGGGTGTGCTGGAGAGGCATGCCACTTCTTTCACTGAATTATAACATTCGGGTGAGAACATGGCTTTGAGTGATTCCAAAATATCCTTGACCATGTTCTTTAGCATCTCTGTCGCATGTTGTTCATCTGGTGAGGGCATTGTTGGAGCCTAGAAAACAATTGTGTGTGTATGTGTGTGTATATATATATATATATATATATATATAAACAAAAAAAACAAAAAACAACAAACGTAAACAAAAAAAACGAACGTAACAAACGTAACGAACTTGTTTCCTCATGTAGACATGCTAATAAATTTCTTTTAAGAAACTCTGTAACATAACCTCACAATGTATATTTATAACATACGGCTATAACCCTATTTACTAATGTTAATCCTTCCGGGATCAGTTCCATGTTCATTTTTGACAACCACTTACCAACCACAAGTGGATATATTCATGTACATATACTATATCACTAAAAAAACGGTTAAAACCTTTGAATATTCAAACTAACGAATGAACATTAAGAATCTCCAAATAATCCCTAATCTAGACACTTATATAATCATCTCTGTAACTACATCTTAGTCATTAGACCATTTTATCTGAAGAGTACCACACAATATTTGTGGCACGAAACTAAATAGTAATAAAATGTCTAATCAAACCTGTTGAGTCTTTGAACTTTAACTATATATATATATATATATATATATATATAAAGTAAAAACCCGCAAACAAGAACCTACCACTATTAAGAACCTCAGGCTGAAATTAAAAATTTATTTATATAAGAATATACATGTATAAGAATATAAAAACCTATCCCCGGCTGATTTGGTAAAATGTATAGGTTCTTGTTAGCGGGTTTTTACTCGTGTATGTATATATATATATATATATATATATATATATATATATATATATATGTATATGTATATATAATTTCTAGCATTACCTAATTTACTATATAGAATGGAGAGCAAATCTCATCAATTTAGATTAGGAGTTACAGAAACACTAGAATCTTGGTAAATCACAGTTGCTGAAGAAGCCAACAATAACCTCAATATTATTTCCAATTGCGTTTTTTTAAACTTCTAAATGTAATATATATATATATATATATATATATATATATATATTATATATTATATATTTTATATTTTATATATTCTATATTCTATATTGTATATATTAAATATATTAGGTATATATATGTATTATATATACATTATATATATATTTAAATAAATATCTATATTTAATATAAAATTTATAGACATTGTATATAAGTAGTTATATATAGTTATGTATATATAGTTATATAGTTATATATAGTTATATAGTTATATAGTTGTATAGTTGTATAGTTGTATAGTTATATAGTTATATAGTTATAGTATAATAATAATAATAAACAAATATATATATTGAAACTAAGATATTAAATATTACCTTGAACCCACTCAACTTGCAGAAGCTATTTGGATTTTCGGGAACAGAGGTACAAACAGTCTTCCCTGGGGCATTCACAGCGTTTTCTTCTTGTAAAATACCGCTACAGTTAAAAGCCGGTGACTCCGCAACCCAGCTAGGACACGATTTGATGGCTTCTTCGGACGATTTCTGGCAAGCGGCGACATCAAAATTGACACTAAGTTCATTGCGATTACTTGGACATTTCACAAATCCAAAACAGACCGTTTGCCGAGCGCTTTCGATGCATTGCTGTGTAGAATTAGCATTCTCGAGAAGATAAATTGTGGTATTGATTCCGTCTAGCAAAATATTTTGATTTTGTAAGCCAATATCTATTACTTCGTGAGTAATGTTACAAGGGTTTTTCTCAGGAAGACTGTTGCATTTGACCATCTCTGCTAAACCATACAACACAAACGATGTTTGTTGCATGTTTTCTTCATATTTGATAGACGTTGCCGCAACATTAAGCAACGCCAAAGCCAGATAGATTCCTTGATATATCTTCATGTTTCGATAAAGAGCTCCGTCCTTCGCACATTAATCAGTAATATGTCGTATTTTTGGTAACAGTATTGTTTTAAACTGTTGGAAACAACCCAAACCTGTCACGTTAAAGCTGGTGCCGTGGGCGATCATAATGATTATTAATAACCAAACATCATTACACTATTTCAAAATTTTATTTAATGTCTTGATTTGCACTCATTCATTTAAAACAATGTTTATTCAGGAAAGACTATATATACATCACATAATATGTGTTTTTTAGATTATATAAACTAATATGTAAAAGATGACGCATTTATTTTCTTATATATATATATATATATAAATAAATAAATAAAAACAAAATAGACTGTAAAGCATAATAATTATAATAATATTTCAGGGCACTGCCCCTAGTTCTTCAGATTTCTAAAATCTGAAGATATTTTTTGAACAAAATAAAAACCTTTGTCCCGGAGTCCGCGCCCCCGAGTAAAGCTCTCTGGTTTTATTTAAAAAATTTACAATTTTTGGTTTGTGTTTATCGCAAAATCAAATACAACATTTTACATTCTACAAATTAATAGCTTTCTAACGATATCTATTTTATTTTTGTGGCATAAATTTTGACAAACTGAGAGCGTGGCCTTGCAAACCACAATGAAGACCTTGACATATTTTATTTAAATGCCAACTGATGCGAGTGAATATATTCCCTGAAGATGACCTTTCTTAATTATATTTGAACTCAAAAGTTTAAAAAGTGTAGATGTTTGCCAGATCTTTCTATATTTGTCTATTTTGTGTATTCAGTCGCCGTTGTGCAGTATTATAGGGACCTTATAAGATGCTAGGACGACGACGGCGGTTAAAAAACAATGCAAATTTTAGCATTAAAAAGAAGTCACGGTTAACTAGCTATACTGTATTCAATACTTGAAGCTTGTTTTATAATTTTCAAAGTGTTAAAACGGTTGCAGTGTCTGTGTTAAGGCAATCTCAGACAACAGTTCTCATCACCCCACGAGTCAACGTCGTCCTGAAGACGTGAAAATGCTCTGATTGGCGTTGTATACAGAGCGAGGATGGTGTCCAGATTACTCTTGGGACTAGAAATTATTCACTATCTTTGTTTTGCAAGAAGAATGCTTTTGTTTGAAGGACGTCGTCCTCGAAGTTGCCGTCGTAGATCTTAAGGTCCCCATTTATACATGTAGAACAGCTCGTACCGACAAAAACAATAGTTCATTAAAAATTACATGGTACGCTGAATAAAATAAGTTATTTTCCGATTTCTTCACTTAGATATAAACTTTGAGAGTATAACACTTTTCAATAATCAAGACCACCACTAGAGATACGCTGCAATGAACTAAAATGAAGTTCATGAGACCTATGCCAAACTTTTTATGGGGGGGGGAAACGATAATTTCTTGTGATTTAGACTATCGAGCCCATAGGCAAGTGCCTACCATGGAATTTGCCTAAATACCAAAAAAAAATGCGCCGCCTGCCGTTATCAGAATGAAACACGAGAGTTGAGACGTTTTACACTTGTAAAATACGATCATGGGAGCAGTATAGCTTAAAATGCTCTCAACAATTGAAAATAATTTAAAATAGTTTGCGCTGCTAGTAATTGAGTAATGTAGTGAACTTGCTACTAGTTACTTGTATCCAGAGGGGCTTTTCCGAGTTGTCTTCAATTTTTTTGTCGTTAATTACCTGAATAATAATTAGTAATAGTGTCTAAAATGTAAAAGTGAGCGCGTTAAATTTTAAAACCTTGCCAAATCTTGCGTGGTTCCGGTTCCACTTTTGTTTATATCCAACGCATATCGTAATCCTAGCGCCGCCCCTGATCGAGCCACCAGCTTATAAAGGACGTAATGCCCTCTTACAGTGCCGAGAGGGCATTACTGCTTTTTCCGGACCTCTCGGCAACCAATCAGCGTGCGGCGTTTGGCGTAATGACCCGAAAACAAGCTCAGCCATGTAATAAAATAATTATTGAATACATATATGCTTGACATGCAGTTACTACCTTGTATATGTGGTACGATATGAAGATTCTGCTTGGTCTACGTTTTTCATGCTCTATTTTAAATCTTTTTGCTGCGAACACGATCATTCACGTTTTGACAAAGAGTTGTTTCGCCTGGAGCCACTATTCAACTGGAACTATTCTCAGAATTTTTGATAAAGGCAGTAAGTGACAATGTTGTTGCGTTTTATACTCGTGTACAAACTTACAATACACAATTTATCCTTTGGGATTAATATATACAACAATATACAAAAAAACTTTACACAATCTATACGTAAGTATAGTGTTTTCAACTTGACGTTGTTAAGTTTTAGTTGTTTTTTCTGTGAAAGCTGTTGTAACAAATGTTCGTTGGACGTTCATCAAACTCAATTATTCATGCGACCCCTGCGGACAGGGTATAATCTTCCGAGTACTAGCCGGACGCTTTATTATTATTCGGAAGATTGTGGGTTTCTGAGTTTAACTACTTACAACAGCTTGGTAAGTTGTACGTATGCATGCATGTGGTACGTTTGCGAGCTTAGTGTAATGTAACAGACGTTCGGTGGACGTTCGTCAAAAGATAAAGGATAAGGTTGCAAATTCATAGTCATTTGTGCTCCTATGTGGTAGCGTTTGCATATAATGAGATGTTTTTTCGTATGTTTTTGCTGTACAAGCTGTCAAAAACTGTAAAAAAACAACTTTACCAACTCAAACAGAAAACACTAATAACGTACAAAAAACATTTATGATATGTTGTTAAAGTAACATGATAAGTTGTACGTATATACATGTAACCAGTGCTGTGAGTAACTTCGTTACAAGTAACTAGTTACAGTAACTAGTTACATTTTTAAGTAACTGTAACTGAAGCTAGTTACTTTTTCAAGAAGTAACTGTAACTATAACTAGTTACTTTTTGAAGAAGTAACTATAACTAGTTACTTTTTGAAGAAGTAACTGTAACTAGTTACTTTTTTAAAGAACTGTAACTAGTTGCAATATTTTGGTTAAAAAATGTGACTAGTATAGTTACTGATATTCAGTTGAGGATGTCATTCTTTCTTGATAAAAATGGTTTTGATATAATAATAAAGGTACATTATGTACACATTTGACTATTTCTGCTTAGTGACAACTATATTTAGGCATTCAGTTGTAAAAACATAATTATGGTACTGGTATCTAAAACCAGTAATTTCTTTGTTGATTCTAGTAACACGGACAAAGGAATGTAACTTTGTAACTAGTTACAAATTTTTACAATTTTTTTAAGTAACTGTGTAACTGTAACTAGTTACTTTCTTTTCATTGTAACTTTCATCGGTAACTAGTTACTTTTCTAACGCTGTAACTGTAACTAGTTACAAAAATTATGTAACTTTTACAGCACTGGTTGTAGCCCGGTCGAATAGGGTTAGTATACTCGGATGAGTGACCTACTTAGCTTTTGTGAGTAGTTGTTTGTTCTCCTGTGTTTCGAGTGTTTTTCACCGATCAGGTTCTCCAGTTTTCCTCTCTTTAAGGCCTGGCCAAACGCTTTCAACATTTCATGCAACATCGTTCAAGATTGTTGAACGCATGTTGAACGAAAATTTGAACATGTTCAAATTTCGTTCAACATCATTCAACACCATTCAACAACGTTCAACATCATTCAACAGGGTGGCGAAACGCTCTCAACATGTTGAATCACGGTTGAATTCAACAATGTTGAACAATGTTGAATGAAATGTTGAAAGCGTTTGGCCAGGCCTTTATAAAATCAATACCATAGTTTCCCCAGTTAATTCTATAAACTAGTTCCATCAAGGGGTGAGGGCGATTGGGTTCTCAGTAAAAAAATAAATAAATAAACACAGGCATATGTTACCCTAGTCTCCTTCGCAGGCGTTCTTTGCGGGCCTCGATATTTTCGTCCCCCACTATCGAGGCCCGCAAAGAACGCATGCGAAGGAGGCTAATGTTACCCTCAAATAATTGCTTTATTTTTTTTATTTTTACTTTAAATTAACGACACCTGTGGGCAAACCTTTTTAACATAAAAGCGACTAACGGGTGGCATATTTCTTTTTGATCATGCAGAATAGAAAACGTCTTTTTTTGAGTCTGCAAAAGATGTTACTTTGTCATTTTAAGTAATTCTTTCAAATAAGACAAACTTCATTTTCAGGTCATATGCACTTTAATAAAACACAGTACCGACAAAAACAATAGTTCATTAAAAATTACATGGTACGCTGAATAAAATAAGTTATTTTCCGATTTCTTCACTTAGATATAAACTTTGAGAGTATAACACTTTTCAATAATCAAGACCACCACTAGAGATACGCTGCAATGAACTAAAATGAAGTTCATGAGACCTATGCCAAACTTTTTATGGGGGGGGGGAAACGATAATTTCTTGTGATTTAGACTATCGAGCCCATAGACAAGTGCCTACCCTGGAATTTGCCTATATACCAAAAAAAAATGCGCCACCTGCCGTTATCAGAATGAAACACGAGAGTTGAGACGTTTTACACTTGTAAAATACGATCATGGGAGCAGTATAGCTTAAAATGCTCTCAACAATTGAAAATAATTTAAAATAGTTTGCGCTGCTAGTAATTGAGTAATGTAGTGAACTTGCTACTAGTTACTTGTATCCAGAGGGGCTTTTCCGAGTTGTCTTCAATGTTTTTGTCGTTAATTACCTTAATAATAATTAGTAATAGTGTCTAAAATGTAAAAGTGAGCGCGTTAAATTTTAAAACCTTGCCAAATCTTGCGTGGTTCCGGTTCCACTTTTGTTTATATCCAACGCATATCGTAATCCTAGCGCCGCCCTTGATCGAGCCACCAGCTTATAAAGGACGTAATGCCCTCTTACAGTGCCGAGAGGGCATTACTGCTTTTTCCGGACCTCTCGGCAACCAATCAGCGTGCGGCGTTTGGCGTAATGACCCGAAAACAAGCTCAGCCATGTAATAAAATAATTATTGAATACATATATGCTTGACATGCAGTTACTACCTTGTATATGTGGTACGATATGAAGATTCTGCTTGGTCTACGTTTTTCATGCTCTATTTTAAATCTTTTTGCTGCGAACACGATCATTCACGTTTTGACAAAGAGTTGTTTCGCCTGGAGCCACTATTCAACTGGAACTATTCTCAGAATTTTTGATAAAGGCAGTAAGTGACAATGTTGTTGCGTTTTATACTCGTGTACAAACTTACAATACACAATTTATCCTTTGGGATTAATATATACAACAATATACAAAAAACTTTACACAATCTATACGTAAGTATAGTGTTTTCAACTTGACGTTGTTAAGTTTTAGTTGTTTTTTCTGTGAAAGCTGTTGTAACATACGTTCGTTGGACGTTCATCAAACTCAATTATTCATGCGACCCCTGCGGACAGGGTATAATCTTCCGAGTACTAGTCGGACGCTTTATTATTATTCGGAAGATTGTGGGTTTCTGAGTTTAACTACTTACAACAGCTTGGTAAGTTGTACGTATGCATGCATGTGGTACGTTTGCGAGCTTAGTGTAATGTAACAGACGTTCGGTGGACGTTCGTCAAAAGATAAAGGATAAGGTTGCAAATTCATAGTCCTATGTGGTAGCGTTTGCATATAATGAGATTTTTTTTCTTATGTTTTTACTGTACAAGCTGTCAAAAACTGTAAAAAAACAACTTTACCAACTCAAACAGAAAACACTAATAACGTACAAAAAACATTTATGAGATGTTGTTAAAGTAACATGATAAGTTGTACGTATATACATGTAACCAGTGCTGTGAGTAACTTCGTTACAAGTAACTAGTTACAGTAACTAGTTACATTTTTAAGTAACTGTAACTGAAACTAGTTACTTTTTGAAGAAGTAACTGTAACTATAACTAGTTACTTTTTGAAGAAGTAACTGTAACTGTAACTAGTTACTTTTTGAAGAAGTAACTGTAACTAGTTACTTTTTTAAAGAACTGTAACTAGTTACAATATTTTGGTTAAAAAATGTGACTAGTATAGTTACTGATATTCAGTTGAGGATGTCATTCTTTCTTGATAAAAATGGTTTTGATATAATAATAAAGGTACATTATGTACACATTTGACTATTTCTGCTTAGTGACAACTATATTTAGGCATTCAGTTGTAAAAACATAATTATGGTACTGGCATCTAAAACCAGTAATTTCTTTGTTGATTCTAGTAACACGGACAAAGGAATGTAACTTTGTAACTAGTTACAAATTTTTACAATTTTTTTAAGTAACTTTGTAACTGTAACTAGTTACTTTATTTTCATTGTAACTTTCATCGGTGACTAGTTACTTTTCTAACGCTGTAACTAACTAGTTACAAAAATTATGTAACTTTTACAGCACTGGTTGTAGCTCGGTCGAATAGGGTTAGTATACTTGGATGAGTGACCTACTTAGCTTTTGTGAGTAGTTGTTTGTTCTCCTGTGTTTCGAGTGTTTTTCACCGATCAGGTTCTCCAGTTTTCCTCTCTTTAAGGCCTGGCCAAACGCTTTCAACATTTCATGCAACATCGTTCAAGATTGTTGAACGCATGTTGAACGAAAATTTGAACATGTTCAAATTTCGTTCAACACCATTCAACAGCGTTCAACATCATTCAACAGGGTGGCCAAACGCTCTCAACATGTTGAATCACGGTTGAATTCAACAATGTTGAACAATGTTGAATGAAATGTTGAAAGCGTTTGGCCAGGCCTTAATAAAATCAACACCATAGTTTCCCCAGTTAATTCTATAAACTAGTTCCATCAAGGGGTGAGGGCGATTGGGTTCTCAGTAAAAAAATAAATAAATAAACACAGGCATATGTTACCCTCGTCTCCTTGGCAGGCGTTCTTTGCGTGCCTCGATATTTTCGTCCCCCACTATCGAGGCCCGCAAAGAACGCCTGCAAAGGAGGCTAATGTTACCTTCAAATAATTTCTTTAATTTTTTTTATTTTTACTTTAAATTAACGACACCTGTGGGCAAACCTTTTTAACATAAAAGCGAATAACGGGTGGCATATTTCTTTTTTGATCATGCAGAATAGAAAACGTCTTTTTTTGAGTCTGCAAAAGATGTTACTTTGTCATTTTAAGTAATTCTTTCAAATAAGACAAACTTCATTTTCAGGTCATATGCACTTTAATAAAAAACTTGCATATCGCTAAACTTTAAATGTATTGTCAATAAAAATTAAGTTTGTTTAATTTGAAACAACTCGTGAAATTGTAATAGAAGATCTTTTACAACTTTTTTGTATGGCTCTGACGTACAGTATTTTTACACAAAGCAACATCAGTTATGAAACGTTCAGTGTCACAAGGCGTTTTTATATGCACAGTTTCAAGTGATTTCGTTGAACAAATTTAGAGATATAACTGATTTTGCTACGTGTGAAAATACTGTACGCTGCTCCTGACGTCAGAGACCATCTCATTTACACATTAAACAAATTGAAATATCTTGAAAATGAAGAAAGATACGAAAAAATTGTAAAAGATCTTCTATTACAATTTCAAATTAGACAAACTTAATTTTTGTTGCCAATGTCCTTTAAATGTTTCATTCACTTCGATTGGCCTTAGTTTGTGTATTAGTATTATTACTTCTATTAAGTAGTCGATCAATTTTTCAAGGTGCCCTTCGTGGTCATGTAGCTGAAAGGTTTTCTGTTTTGTCCTTACTGGAATGTTTACTAGTTTATTAATGACCACCCACTGTATATATCTGAGTTTCAAATCTCGTTGCTTTTTGCAATTCAGAGTTCACTTCGACCCAGAATAATTTAAGCAAGAGGCAGTGACTGTTTCCCCCCCCCTCTAAATTCCCTTGTTCAGTGGCGTTAGTGAACTTTACATTGTGATTTCATTTGTTTCAAGGTGCCCTTCGTGGTCATGTAGCTGAAAGTTTTTCTGTTTTGTCCTTACTGGAATGTCAACTGAACTGCGTGAGGCTGCTACCAAAATGCAAGTCTTTCAACTACAAAGAAAAAAGGAACAACTCCAATGTTTGTGAGATAAACACGAGTAGTAAAGATTTTGCACATGTACAGGACTTTATTAAAGATGGCGAGTCAATCTATGGTGAAGTGATCAATACAACGGAAAAAGTAAGATCAACAAACAATCAAACATATTCGTATCTACCATATATTAAAAAACGATCAAGTCGGTTTTCTTTGTTTTTTTGCGGGATTTATATCCCATTAGTTACAGTAACTAGTTACATTTTTAAGTAACTGTTACTTTTTCTGAAGAAGTAACTGTAACTAGTTACTTTTTGAAGAAGTAACTATAACTAGTTAACGTTACTTTTTTAAAGAACTGTAACTAATTACAATATTTGGTTCAAAAATGTGACTAGTATAGTTACTGATATTCAGTTGAGGATATCATTCTTTCTTGATAAAAATGGTTTTGATATAATAATAAAGGTACATTATGTACACATTTGACTATTTCTGCTTAGTGACAACTATATTTAGGCATTTAGTTGTAAAAACATAATTATGGTACTGGCATCTAAAACCAGTAATTTCTTTGTTGATTCTAGTAACATGGACAAAGGAATGTAACTTTGTAACTAGTTACAAAATTTTTGAAGTAACTTTGTAACTAACTAACTAGTTACTTTCTTTTCATTGTAACTTTTATCGGTAACTAGTTACTTTTCTAACGATGTAACTGTAACTAGTTACAAAAATTATGTAACTTTTACAGCACTGAACTGCATATCCTACCATACCATATATACCACACCATACCTTACCATAGTATAATATACCATACCATACTACATCACATCACACCCCACCATACCATATACCACACCACACCATACCTTACCATGCCATACTATACCATACCATACCATACCACATCACACTCCACCATGCCATATACCACACCGTACTATATACCATACAATACAATACCATACAATACCAATACCAGGGCATGGAAGGGCATGACAGGCCAGTGCACAACTATTCTATTCTACCCTCCCTTATCTACCATATCTTTCACCTTAACATATATTATATTATTTTTCTATCATATATCGTGTCGTATCATGCATCATATACCATGTTATATTATTATATTCACGTATATCATAGTGCATAATATTTTTAATTTTCTAGTCAGATTTTTTTGACATCCATGCTGCATGTAAAAGTCAAAATGCAGGTAAGGATGTGAAAAAGCAAACTGAACTACTCCTTGTGAGCTAGGTATAAAGTAGTTGAATACTTTCAAGAAAGTTTGTGAAATATACTGTTTTATTATATGGAGAAGAGTATTTTACTAGCAACTAAAACACTCGTAGAATCCATATTTCACTACATCCGGGAACCGAGTGGCGTATTTCTCATATGTAACTCTCGCGAGTGACATATCGACAAGTCAAAATTTACGCCTTTTGCCGCAAGTTTCGAATCAAGTAAATTTGAGCCAGTAACTTCTCTTAATTCATTTTTTCACGTAAAATGACTTTTTCGAATAAGCTGTTGTATTTTTCATTTGTATTTTCTAAAAGTTGTAGGTCAAGCGCTTGTAGTTTTTGCATTAAACCCATTTATCAACATCACTTCCACGCATAATTTCATTGTCCATATAATAAATAGAACATTACACGGTTGCTCAAAGATATGGATTTTATATTCTCGTGGCAAGAGCGATATCTTTGCATAGTTAATAGAAAATAGACATGGTTTGGAAGCTCAACAAAAGTCATTGATTTATGTTTTTGTTCAGGTTTATGGAAATTTTTGCACTTTCACGGTTACTGAACATCAATTGTGTTTTCTGTATAATGAAGCAATCATCCAATAGCAACGTTTGGGTTCAATCACTCAACCGTACTGTTTAAATATTAATAAACCTAAAACAAAGGATTTGGCACCTTCATGTACCTTTTAACATGAATCGTAGCTTGATTGTTAACCGCTTTGAAGCTTTGCCGGGTTTCCAAACCATGTATATTTTCTATTAACTATGATCTTTGCCACTCGAACATAAAATCCATATTTTCTCGCCACCGTGTAATATCCCCTTTATAGAGCACATTACTTAATTTAAACATTTTTTGTTGACTTTTTAGCAAGCAATATAACAATTAGATATAAAGCAAATACAGTAACGTATTCGCAGGCGACATCAACATGCCAGGACGAAGGTAAAAAATTATGCAGTGAAAACCAAGTTTGCTGTGATGGAGAAAATCCGTTTAATGGAGTACTGGTCGATGATCATTGGGCTCCAATATCGGATAGCATTAACGAATGGATACAAATTGGTAATTATAATTTTTTATAAGTTTGAGTGGAGTTAATGGGAACCACATAGGAGTTTTAGTTGTGTAATGTTGATAAATGAGGGAGAGCTGATTAGAAGGGAATTTGAATAAAAAAGCGCAATTAGCCTCTGGCTATGCATGTTGCGTATAGACCTTATTAAAAATTGGCCGCCGAATTAGAATTATTTTATGTGCATATAAATTAGCCCTTATGATCTCGTTTTAAAGTAAAAATTCTTTTGAATTTCCCACATGAAAACGAGTTCATAAGGGCTAATTTATATTTTAGATTTAGATTTAGATTTATTAAAAAACCGATATTGTAACCTATAAAGGTTAAATTACATCAGTAGTAGTTAAACAATTTACATATTTATGAAGAATTCTAATTTATACATATTATTTACAATTACTTCTTAAAACACTTTGAGGGAAAAACGAGTTTTTAAAACGTTCTGTCTTACATAAATAATGGTTGTAAAATCCGCTAAGTCTTAGTTCATAGTTAGTTAAAATTATATCAGGTAAACATTCTTGAAACTTTAGGTTATTGTGATTGTTCTTAAAAAAATTATCAGATAAGTTTTCACGGCGTTCCTTTAAAGTTAAAATCTTTGTACAGCCCAAAGCTTCTCTATAACTTAAGGAAGGTAAAATAATTCTCAATGCAAGTTTTTGCAGGACTTCAATCTCGTCGCTCAAATAGTTTGGAATATTATAATGCCATACCTGGGAAGCGTATTCAAGCACAGGTCTAATTATCGTAGTATATACTATTATTAACGTATCTATTTCAGCATTTGATCGTGTTAGTAATCTCAACATGTAAAGCCTTTTTCCTGCTTTCTTCACGATGCTATTAACATGTTCATTCCATCTCAGATCGTCTTGGATAATAAGTCCAAGTAATCGAGCAGATTTGACTTTTTCGACCAAAACTCCTGCAATGTTCAATGGCAAAAACGACCGTTTTTCTTTTGAAAAATCGACGATTAATTCTTTACATTTAGTAACATTAAGTTTCATTTTATTTTGAGTAGTCCAGTCGTTGATCTCATTGACAAGACTTTGTAGGTTACTGTCACAATTGCTAGGAATGCTTTCGGTAACTGTACTATCATGTATATATATATATGTATATAAAAGAATCTTAATTTGGTGGCCATTTTTGAATAAGGTCTATGGAAAGGCGATATGGACGACGCTGTTGAACATGCAGTGTATAGATATAGATATATATAATGCTTAATTATTCATTCGACATTGTGGGCTAAAATGGAGAATTCAGCGGGCTAAAATACATTTTAGCCCGCCCGCTCATCTGAGCCTATCAATTTTAACAGTTCTAAATCACTATTGGTTTGTTGCTATCGGTTGTTTTCAAATACTTTGGAGTGCTCGCTCAAAGATTGTTTTGATGACAAATGTTGCTTTTTTCTGTCAACTACATGCAGTGCTGTGAGTAACTTCGTTACAAGTAACTAGTTACAGTAACTAGTTACATTTTTAAGTATAACTGTAGCTGAAACTAGTTACTTTTTCTGAAGAAGTAACTGTAACTGTAACTATAACTAGTTACTTTTTGAAGAAGTAACTATAACTAGTTACTTTTTTAAAGAACTGTAACTAGTTACAATATTTGGTTCAAAAATGTGACTAGTATAGTTACTGATATTCAGTTGAGGATGCCATTCCGTCTTGATAAAAATGGTTTTGAAATAATAATAAAGGTACATTATGTACACATTTGACTATTTCTGCTTAGTGACAACTATATTTAGGCATTTAGCTGTAAAAACATAATTATGGTACTGGTATCTAAAAACTAGTAATTTATTTGTTGATTCTAGTAACACGGACAATGGAATGTAACTTTGTAACTAGTTACAAAATTTTTGAAGTAACTTTGTAACTGTAACTAGTTACTTTCTTTTCATTGTAACTTTTATCGGTAACTAGTTACTTTTCTAACGATGTAACTGCCGTAACTGTAACTAGTTACAAAAAAATTATGTAACTTTTACAGCACTGACTCACATGTAAGTTATAGTGAGTTATATAATTATTTATTGCAATGAAATACACGCCGACGCGAAGGCGGCACTGTTCAGGATACTCGGTTTACCTTATACTGTCTTTGATCTTCTAAATGCCCACTAAAATTTTTATAATAGTAATACAGTTGATGTTCTTGGGCATAAATATGTTTTTGGCCTTTCTCAGAGCTTATTTTAACCCTCGGGCCAAAAACATATTTATGCCTGCGAACATCAACTCTATTGTTATATTATAATCGTTACTGTGTGTATAATTGCATGGCCAGTTTGGGGTCGTAATTTATGTTAGCAAGCCTCCATAACCAGTTTTTTTTCTAGGAAAATCAGTTCACAAGACTTGTAGTCTTCATTCTCAACTGGGATCAAAACCCGGATGGGGAACAACTACCACTGCTTACGGTTTCAGAGGATATCTGTTTTGTTGCAACCCTAATTAGATCATTACTTTTTTGTTGATTAGATCATCACTTTTTTGTTGATTAGAGCATCACTTTTTTGTTGATTAGATCATCACTTTTTTGTTGATTAGAGCATCACTTTTTTGTTGAGTAGAGCATCACTTTTTTGTTGATTAGATCACCACTTTTTTGTTGATTAGATCATCACTCTTTTGTTGATGAGATCATCACTTTTTTGTTGATTAGATCATCACTTTTTTGTTGATTAGATCATCACTTTTCTGTTGATCAGAGCATCACTTTTTTGTTGATCACTTTTTTGTTGATTAGATCATCACTTTTTTGTTGATCAGATCATAACTTTTTTGTTGATTAGATCATCACTTTTTTGTTGATGAGATCATCATTTTTTTGTTGATTAGATCATCACTTTTTTGTTGATCAGAGCATCAGTTTTTGGTGATCACTTTTTTGTTGATTAGATCATCACATCGCTATATATAAGAACATTTTTTTGTTGTTGCTGCTGTTGTAATCAGGTGTAATTCGTGCACTTATTTACCAAGGTTTCTCTAAAGTTTTTGGGTCTTGTTAAGCACCGATCTGTATTTAAAAGTTAAGTAGCTTTTGTTTCATTTGTGTGTGTTCCAGCTGGGCTTTTTTGCGATTTTATTTCATAGACATCACAGTATATATGGTAAACAATTTTTTACTGAGGTTTAAACTTTATGATCATATAAGATTTTCTGAATTGTGTGTGCTAAATATGCCATTAAGTTGTCAGTTTAGTAATTGTGCAATTTATTTTAGCACTTGTATTTTTCCTGGTGAGGGTCTGAGGCAACTGGCCGAAAGCTCAGCAATAAATATAAACGCCATGGTGTTGGCACAAATACTCGCTTTTATGACTATTGATTGTAGCCTGCGCGCAGACTTCTTACCCAATCCGCGCGGAATGCATGATTGGGTAAGAATTGATTTGTTGTTATAAAATAAGTTGTCCTCTACGCACGCTGTGATTGGCTGTGCTCCCGTGCATTTATATGCAGCTGTTATTAGTGTTATATTTCGATGAATATGCGTAGTGCTTTCGGGGTTTGACATCCGCTTGCGTCGTTTTATTAAATGTGTAGTGCGAGCGAGATATCCGATTTCTGCAACGATTATAAAAGCAAATTTTCCGAAACAAAATAACTCGATTTCACTCGCATTTTTTTGAGAAAAAAATAATCATTACCGGTCATGCATGACCGGTAAAAAACGATATTTACCGGTCAAACTGGATAATTTTACCGGACAAACTGGATAATTTTACCGGTCAATGAGTATTTGATTTAGTCAAATAGTTCCTGACATATTATTGGCTTCTGAACATGTCAATTCTCAAACATTTCCGTCGTTCATTTTAACACCTTGGGGACCTGGGACTCAGGAACGAGTCAATTTTAATCCAAAAAAACAACTACGTTTCGGCTTATTGATTCACAAAAACACATATATTTGACTGAAAAATCGAAATGTCGAGCTCACACCCGTTTTCTAGTACGCACGAGAGTTCCAACTAGGCCCCGTGCTTAAAAATGAACGATGTTTGGCGAAAAGCCGAAATTGGCATGTTTAAAGGCTTATATCTCAGACTATTAAAGTAAACCAAAAACGGCAAAATAACTTGTTAACTAACTTTTTTTGCTGTATTCAAATATGTTAAAACCCCACAAGTGATATAAGCACTTTAAATGAATGAATGAACGAATGTATAACTGTTTATTATATTGCTAAAAACACGATTGCTTGTCTTTAACGTATTTCCATACAGCGTTCATATGTCGAGTCTCTTCGTGATTAAATATCAACATGCACAGCATGTTTACCTGTCAAGCCGTCACTTGCAAGTTCACTTCATCAAGGTCCTTTGTGCTTCTATTTACAGCATTTGAGTAATTCATGTCAATGATATTTCATATAGCATTGTATTCAAGTTTGTATCCGTGTTTAGTCTTGTAAGTTCGGGATTTATACAGATACTTTCGGCCTTCGAAATCGCTCGTCATTTTAGTGTAGGTCTGGTCTAGACTATTATACCGCATATCGGCGTTTTCGACTGTAAGTTTATAACTATGTCTGCATGTGAATACACTGAACACATTCAAGCTAGAAAGAACACTTGACTTCAAACAACTTGATCGACATCAGGAAAGCGAAGAAAGAAAGCATGAGGATTAGAGTTTAGCATGCATCAGTTTCGTAAAGCCTGATTGGATGATGCAATAACTAAGGGGTAGGGATAACTCGAGGGCTAGGGTCAAAGTTGCCCCTATTTCACGTGATAAAACGCAACTACCGAGTTGTCCCTAGCCCCCGAGATAACCCTAGCTTCATGTGAACGCTTCACCCCGAGTTATCCCGAGCAACAGCATAAATACGCATGCCTAAGTTGACCCTACCCCCCGAGATAACTCGGGTGAAAGCGTTCACATGGAGGTAGGGATAACTCGGGGGCTAGGGTTACCCTATCGCTCCGACCGAGTTATCCCTATACCCCGAGTTATCTCGGTCTCATGATGTGAACGGTTTACTTTTTTAACATGGAAATAAACTAACACCGAGTTATCTCGGGGGATAGGGATAACCCTACCCCCCGAGATAACTCGCCTCATATGTGAAGTGCCATTCCTCGACCAACAAAAAAATAATAATAAAAATGATGCGAAACCAGAACTCGATCTTGCGCCGTAGTGCTTGCATGTCTTGTCCAACTCAATAAACCAAACTACATCACAAATCTGAATAAACTATATATTAAAATGTCACCGAACACAAATATACTATTTGTGCAGGTGTAAAGATATTTAACTGCATGTAGGTCACTTTTAATTAAAATACACATGCACAATAAGTTTTCTTGTGGTCTATTTCCAATTCAAAACTAATCACAATTAAAACATTGATTAATGCCATTTGCAGTTGTTTCATCGTTTGAAACTCTGTGTTCATTGGACCGCAACGTATTGTTGCCAAGGGCACAACGTGACGTTGCTATGCGGAGCTTTGACACGTTTCAAAGTGATTTGTTATTCGTGGCGAAGCTGCTCTTTCTCCACCGTTTTCCAATATCTTATCACTAATGCTTCTGCTTAAAGTCATCTGATAGAGCTTTCCCAACATTATATGTCCGTCCGGCCTTGCTAAATCGTTTACCACACCTTTTTTTTTATAATATCTATACTCGCCACGAATTGAATAACAACTTAATCTCTTTGAAACCCTGTCAATTAAAGCTCCATAGCAACGTCACGTTGTGCCCTTGGCAACAATACGTTGCGGTCCAATGAACGCAGAGTTTCAAACGATGAAACAACGTCTTAATTAACGCAAGCTGCAAGCTTAACTGCAAATGGCGGTAAAACATCAATGTTTTATTATTAAAGTTATAAAACACTAGTGGCTCAAATTCAGCTTTTTTAGTTAAATTGATCTTACCGAACCGTACCTTTCCCACGACTCTTAACTTGACGCAAAGTATTCATCAACCTTCACATTTGTAAAGATTGACCGCTCATATAGTCAGTTCACCATTTATTAATTATCCAATACAACACACACACACACACACATATAATATATCATACACGAGGAGGAGTGTTTCATTAGGATATCCAAACACCAAGACGTTTGTTGAAAACCAAGGCGAAGCCGAGGTTTTTGAACAAACTTCGAGACGTTTCACAAACTTCGAGACTGGGACGTTTGTTGAAAACCGACGTTTTTGAACAAACTTCGAGGTGTTTGGATACCCTGATGAAACACTCGTGCGAGTGTATGATATAGCATCTCAAACAAATCAGTATTTTAAGAGAAAATCAAGATGAAAGTTTGCTTAATTTATGTAATTTCTTCCTCCAATATCCAAACCTCCGACACGGTACTGATTTCCTTTGTGTTTTCTTCATTAATTATTAATGAGTTTGAGATATATATATTCAGGGCTGTATAATAGAACTATTCAGTATTTTAGTGTCGTCCTTTATACGACATGGAGCAGATAAAGGTCTTTTTGTGTTTTTCTTCCACATTCTGGTTAAATGTTTTTGTTGCGAACATAATGATCGTAAAGGTATTTACAAACAGTAATTTCTTCGAAAGCCACTACTCTACTGGAACTATTTTGAAAATCAGCGATGAAGGCAGTAAGTGACAATAGTGTATATATAATGTATATTAATTTTTTATTCGCATTCTTGTGCAACGTTATATTTTTACTCTAAACGTCTCGGAAAGCCATGCATGTATGGAAGGGTTAAACACCGTTGATCAGTCAATTTTTTCATTCGCATGCACTGTTTGTTTTGGAACAACTCCTTCATCTTTTTTCTGTCTAAAGCCCCGCACAGACGACCAAGTTTTCCTTGACAAGTTCCTTGGTAGCTTTCCTTGCTCGTGTGTACGATGAGCACGTTTTTTCCCCAACAATTTTCCTTGACAATTTATAATTGCTCGTGTGTATACGGTTGGACAAAGTTTTCCTTGACGGCAATGGTCGCGTAATAAGCTTCGGAGATGATCTATCTTGTCAAGTTTTCCTTGACGACTATACACACGAACAATTTTCCTTGTTCAAAAGCTGGCATGTCCAGCTTTTGAACAAGGCTCCTTGTCAAGGTAAAACTTGTCAATTTGTGTCGTACACACGAACAAATAAAATTTGTCGAGGAAAAACTTGTCAAGGAAAACTTGGTCGTCTGTGCGGCGCTTAACGCCATGCACATGCATGCAGACGATTTTACTTGTCAAGGGAAACGTCTTGGAAAAGCCAGGCATGCATGATGGAGTTAAATACACTTTTGATTAACTTTTTCATTTGTATTGTTGTTGCATGTGGGACAACTTTTTAAGGGGATGTTTATATATGGAGCCGCGGCGAGCCAGCCCTACATGACTGAGGGAAAAAACAGCCCTGGTAACCGACATCTCGGTCTCATAAAGTGACATCTCGGCTAGGTGCAGGGCTGGCTTGGCTCATATAAACACAAGATGAAAATTTACAAGAAATAATAGCAAAAGTGGCAGTCGCCTCCATACGCCAGACGATTTTACTCGTCAATGGGGAAATAGTTAATTCACAACACACAGAAATTACAGCTGTCTATTTCTCTAAATGTCATTTTCATTTCTCAACCGCAATAAGTAGTTAAAACACGTTCTGTACAACTATACTTTTTGATTTAAAGTATTGTATATATGACGTACGGATCTGAAGCTCTTCACCCTTTTCTAGCAAAAGCTTTTAATAATGAAAAAATAATGATATTTATTCAGGATACAAACAATTTGACTTCAGGTGGTAAATTGTATATATATAGAAAATATTGTATTTACATGCATGACCGTGCGGTAAACAATTATAAAATTCGTATGTCTATATCTAATAGCGGTTATGTACTGTTTAATAAACGAGCAGGAGTGTTTTATCAGATATAAAGACACGAGGCGAAGCCGAGTGTTTTTATATCTGATAAAACACGAACTGCGAGTTTATTGAACGGCTTCATAACATTGTTAGTAGTAAGTTCATAACATTGGCAGTATAGTAAGTTTGAAAAATAATTTGAACAGGAAAGAGTTAGATTCATTTGCTATAAATTGTTGGAATTTTTTATAATTAGTTGCTCTACACTCTACAGGACATTCTAGGAAAATATTAGGCCAAGTTTTCAGAACACGTTTTCTTTCACTATCAACTTACCCTAAACAGTTCTATGTTCTATCAGATATACTACTTTTTAGGTTGTTTAACGTTAACCAAATTTTAAATAAATTGACCGCAGCCGACTCGTCTGATAAAAATTTGTGTCGACTCGAATCGTCGTGGTGAACTATAGCTGAAGTTAGAGTATAGAACACTTGCAATTATTCCTTTGGTGGAGGACAAAATCTTCTAAACAATGCGATTTTGTGAAGCTGTTAATGAAATTTTGATTAATAATTCGCACTGTCAAACCTCGGGACTTTGAAGTTGTTCTCCAGATGGACCGTTTTGACGTTTTGTGCGGCAAAAGGTCTATTTATATGTAGCCGCCGCAATAAATTTTATTAAATTTTGAAGCCTCCTTTCCCAAAAAGCTATCACCAACGTCCGCGCGCCGTAGGTCACTTATCCGCAAAGAACTGCATGCAGTGACAATAATTTACTGGCATGGCAGCGTTGCAGCTGGTTCGATAACAGAGTTGGAAAAAGTATTCAACCTTCCTCCGGATGGGTTTTTAAGTTTAGATAACCTTCCTCAAAATATATAGCGAGAATTTTGTGTTTCGCAAAGTTCATAAATACTGCGTGACTTTTGCAGTACCTTGGTTTTCTAGGTTTTCCTAGGTAAGCTTTGGCATACTACAATAGCTACTAATAACTGACCGATGCTGACTGATAGCCTGCCAACTACCCTCGACTGCTGCGAAGATACAGACATCACAGCAGACATCAGCGTACATGTCTCACACATGTAACTGCTGCCACTGCCAGTGCTGCATAATTGTTGGTTAGCCAATGTTTTGCGGCAAATCGCATTCCTTCTCGACACCTTGCTTGATCAGTTGTAACTTTCTCAGATTACCGAATGTGTTGTTTCACGTGTTTTCACTTACCTTCCTCACTAAAGTAAACCTTCCTCCGGATGGTACCCGCATACCCGCAGCTTTTTTCCAACTCTGTTCGATAACACCTTAAATCAGTTAATCGATGTTTCATTTTCACAAGTGCATGGTCTGTTTTGGTACAGTTGAAATGTATAATATTTCATTATAAATGTATAATATATATAATGTATTTGCTCAAAATGTCACAAACATGTCTCTCAGCTTGTCAAATCATCTGTTCATAGATGTTTTTTAACCAAATGCAATATACCTATGTAGATATATTATAAATTATTATTTTCGGCGCGGCAGTTTATCTAGTTGGGCCTTGAGCATGTTATAAACTTGCCTCATTGTATTTTAGATATAATTTTTTTTTATTCAGTACAATGAAAGTCGAGTAAATAAATAAATTTCCACAATCAAGGTTTTCCTTTACAAAATGTCCTAATATATATATTGTAAATATCTTGATGCATAATATTTATTATTTAATATTTTTTATTAATTTAATAATGTACCGGCTTCTGATAGATAATTTTAGAATGCAATAGAGTTCAATTTATAGAAGTTTAATATATTATTTGAATTCCTATATCTTAAACTGTATGAAAACAACAAGGATTTTGATTGCTGGCAGCAATCAAAGTCCTTGTTGACTATTTCAGTTGTATGTTAATTTTTTGTAAATATTTTTTATGTCCAAAGACATAGGTATAGTCTCTCCAAAAATTCTTTCATAGCCTAGAAATTTTATCGATGATATATTCCTAACTTTTTAATTAAAAAAAGCACTTTCAACCATTACAAAAATTCCACATGAACATGTCAGTTTTTTCACTTTTCCTTTGTGGGTGGCTCTGAGTTTCAAATCTCGTTGCTTTTTGCAATTCAGAGTTCACTTCGGCCCAGAATAATTTAAGCAACGGAGGCAGTGACTGTTTTTTTTTTCAAGGTGCCCTTCATGGTCATATAGCTGAAAAGTTTTCTGTTTTGTCCTTACTGGAATGTCAACTGAACTGCGTGAGACTGCTACCAAAATGCAAGTCTTTCAACTACAAAGAAAAAAGGAACAACTCCAATGTTTGTGAGATAAACACGAGTAGTAAAGATTTTGCACATGTACAGGACTTTATTAAAGATGGCGAGTCAATCTATGGTGAAGTGATCAATACAACGGAAAAAGTAGGAGCAACAAACACCATGGATTCAGTGTCACATATAACCATTTATATATATACCATACCGTACCACACCATGCTATACTCCAGACTACCATATGTTGAAATACCATATATAAACCTGCAGTGTACCATAACATACCAACCCACACACACCATACCCTAGCCTACCCTAAACTACCATACTTTGCTACCCTAAAATACCATACTATATCGTGCCATATATATACCATGTCGTATTCGACGTATTGTATTTGTCTTTTTTGTTGTTATAAGGGTGTACTTAAATGGGAGCCTAGCTCTGCTGTACTGTTCTACACCTATAGACTTGTATTATAGGTGAAAATACTAGTTTAATAAATAAAAATAATATCCTACTATATACAGTACCGTATTCTACCCTATCCCGCTTACCCTACCCTCTTCTATCATATCCTCTTCTTCCTATCCAAACTGAACATATCTTATTCTATTCTATTCTATTCTATTCTATTCTATTCTATTCTATTCTATTCTATTCTATTCTATTCTATTCTATTCTATTCTATCATATCGCATCATAATTTTATTTAATTTTACATTTTCTAGGCAGATGTTCCTGTCATCCAAGATGTGTGTGAAAGAAGAAATGCAGGTGCAGAGAAAGCATGAGTTGATGTGTTGGACTATATATATATATAGTCATATGCTTGATAAGTATAGAGCATTACTTATTTAAACATTTTTGTTTTTGTTTACCTTTAGCAAGTGATATTACAGTGAGTGTTGTAGCAAATACAATTACGTATTTGCAGGCAACATCAACATGCCACACTAAAGGTAAAGAATTATGCAATGCAAAGCAGATTTGTTGTAATGAAACAATTCCATTTAATGGAGTACAGTCTGGTGATCAGTGGGTTCCAGTATCGGATAGCGATAATGAATGGTTACAAATTGGTAAGTAACAAATACATATAAGTATATATACTGTATATACTATATACTGTATATACTGTATATACTATATATATATATATATATATGTAATATTTATAAACCGCGCAGGAGGGCTTTATCGGATATAAAACACGAGGCGATAGCCGAGTGTTTTAGAGCCGATAAAGCCCCGTACTGCAAGGTTTTTAAATGGCTTCTAAAAAGAATCACTTCATACGTTCATTGGCGTAGTAATTTTGAAAATTAAGCTTATCTCAGCCGTTAAAAACCAGCGAGAAACTTAGAGCGAGTCTATATCACATATATAGATCCGATACGCTCATGATTTTTCTTTGTGTTTTCCTCATGAATTATTAATGAATTTTAGAAATATATATATATATAAAGCTAGGTTAGCTAACAATCACTAACAATTTCTTTTATCAGGTAAACGGCCTCACAAGCCTTGTCTACTTCATTCTAAACTGGGATTAAAACCTGGATGGGGAACAAAAACTCAAGCTCGTGGCTTCAAAAAATATCTGTTCTGTTGCAACCCTTACATGATTTAGTATTTTGTTGTACTTCTGTAAAACTTTTTTGTCTTAGTATGACATCTACTCACTACATAATTAGAATAAGAACGATTAAGTTGACATATTTATTTTTTTGTTGTAATTTAACAGGTCATTATTTAAAATCTGTTATAGTCAGTTTCAGCTTGCTTTTGAAATTCGTTTGTCAACATTTGTTGGAAGGTTGGGAACTAGGTATGGAAGTTCGCGAAGTTCATTGTAAAGTTTGAATTTAATAAGCTTTGAATTGAAGTTCTTTGGTGAAATCACAGTGTAGAAGATTATTTGTTGTATAGTGTTTGATGGAAATGAAGAATAATAGATACTTCGTTAAACAGAAACAAATTGCAGACTTAAATTAGTATCTACCTCGCAATGTAGTTCGGAACATTGCAATGTGAGTTTGGAATGTTCATTTCAGTTATACATTTTGGATTTCAAAAGCAAGCTTAAACTGACTGTAAGCACCAATCTATAATTAAAAGTTAAGCATTTGTTTCATCGTTTAAGCTAGATATATTCAGAGCCTTGTTTCGGAGGGCCACAACTTTATAACTATAATTATTTTTAAAATGCTAGAAGCGCGACTAGGATTAAACATTTTAAAGTTTGAAACGTTCTCTGGTCAAAGATATTTATTTCTAACAACCTTTCGGCTGCTAGTCTGCAAACTATCGCCACAGAGGAACATTAGAATCATGGCATACTGCAACCACCACCAATGCAGATAATAATGCAAAACATTTGCCAGAACAATACCAGTTTTTACTTAAAAAGTAGAGTATAGTGTTATATGTAGGCGGAACTATTTGTCTCTGTGTTGTCACTGTAATGTAATTGTAAACCGTAGCTGTAGGCGTAGTGTGTAATCATCAACCGTAAGAGTAATTTTTTATCTCATTAGTGTTAACCCGTCGAAGGCTGCAGACTGGCAGCCGAAAGCTTGTTAGAAATAAATATCTTTGACCAGAGAACGTTTCAAACTTTAATATAATTATTTTGTTGTCACATGAAACTTATCATTCAATAAATAATAAATATTCAACTGATCAATAAATTTTGTTGCTTATTGCTAGCTCAGTTTGTATTAAAAATACTGGTCTGAAATTTCATTTGTACAGACCTCCTGCACACTTTGTCAGTAAGTAGTAAGTATGATAATTAGTACCACAAGTCCACAATAGTATTTCTTGGTGGAAATACTGTACGAAATTTGCAATATCCCTAACTCTTGAATATCTACTTTCAAAAAATAATATGTTATCAAATTATATGCACTGTTGCTAAACTAGCTAGAACCAGCATGATGAACTTTGGTCACATGGTCTACCAGTCTACTGATTAAGTCAAATCTGACATCACATTTCAAACATATGTAGTTCATCCCTGTTGGGCCAGGGTACCAGGCTAGAATTATCCCATGGCAGCTCGGGGAACGTTTCCCCGGTGGGGAACGTGGGCTCTGGAAACGAGATTGATGCAAATGAAAAATTAGCCTGGTAACCACTAAAGACTTCTGCTTTCCTATTGGTTGAATTTTCGCGTGTTTTTATTGGCTATGAGTGAAATTACAATCGTCATAAGTGGATTTAGCCCTGATGACGCGAGAATGCGATTAGTGGTTACCTGGCCCATATTTCTTTTGAAATTGGGCCAGGGTACCATGCTAATGAAAAATCAGATGTAATACAACGGCGTTTCTGATTGGCTACCGTAATGGAGCACGGCAATAATCTCAAATGTAATGAGAAACTCGTTTTTAATCAGCGAAATTAATGTTGTTTTCCGTTCATGTTTTGTCTCTGATTCTCTGTTAATATATAAAACGAAATGGTTCATGGTTTGGCGTGCTCCATTGCAGTTATGGATGCACTTGGGAAGTTGGAGAGCGTTCAAAAATCTAAAGTTGTTCTCGGCTACGCGTCGACCATTCGTGCTCTCCGAATTTGAGATCAGTGGAGAAAGAGCCCTTTGTCGGGCTTTGTGCCTTTGTTACCAGTTACACGAGCAGGAGTGCTTTACCAGATTTAAAACGGGCGCAGGACTTCAAAAACGATTCGTTATTGGATGTTATGTTCATTAGTATTCTTTATATAAAATTGTATGTTCATTAGTATTTTTTCTGACGTCAAGAAGTTTTTATAAAACTTAGTTTTATCAGGTATAAAACCACGGACATGGTACTGATTTCCTTTGTGTTTTCCTCGTGAATTATTAATGAGTTTTTGAACTAATCTGAAGGAAGCATGTGGGTGTATTTTTTTCACAACACCAAACATGTAGATTTTCAAGTGATTAGGTTTAACAGCAAACGATTATGTCATGTGACGTCATATATTTAAACATAATATCTCAACAACGAAGCAAAGAAACGGAAACTGCAAAATAGGTTAATCTGTCGCTTTAAGTGTCCTTTCAAATAAAACAGATTTAATTTTGGCTTTAAATTTATATATATAGGGAAATATAATGCGAAATAATCTGTTTGCTTGTCCGTACCCGATTTGAGACCCTCGGGGGTTTGTATGGTGTGCCACAAAGCAAGTGGTCAGCGGTTATTGATTGTTTTGCTTTAGGAATGTAAAGTGATTTGCGCCTGGCGGGGTCAAGAATATGGCGACGAACAAATGTTTTCCCTACTTCCGTCCAACTTTCCATTAGTTTCACGTTAGAATATGGGCAAAGAACAAGAACTGATCTTCGCTGCGCAGACTGGAAATCTAGTTCAAATCGATAAGATTCTTGGCACAAAGAAATCGGGGCCATTACAAAGGTATGAAAGGCACGTTAGCCAACATCATTGTCGTTTGACTCAGCCCTGCCACGTCGAACATTTTGCCTTTAATACTATTCTTTCCCTTTCAAGTATAAGAAAATCTGTAGGACCAAATTGCCAAGATCAAAATGGCTACACACCACTACATCACGCGGCTTTAAATGGCCGAAGGTTAGTCGAAAAATCAAAGTTTTTGAACTGTATTTATGTATATTGACATTCCGAATTGGTCGGAAGTTGCAATTACTCGCCCTGTTTAAATGCCTATTTTTGATATACGTTTATTTGCGTAGAGTGGTGTGGAGAAATGTATATATTTGCTTAAGTATATAAAACGTCGGATTACTTGCAGTTTGTTGTCCATTTTTGGTTTAATTTCGCCTTATTCTACTTGCTGATCGTGACGTTTTTACGTGATCAGAGCTGTCATGTCTCAAGGCCCGTTTGCACTTCTAATAAGTGATTTTTTCCGCGATTTTTAATATTCTCCTGGCGCATGCGATTAAATGAATTGACTTACGAATGTATTGAACATTTGTGCAAAGCTATATATTATATAGTACTCTCCTGAATCATCCACTCGATAGCATGCGTCAGAATGTGAAAAAAATCGCCAGTGTAAACTTGCCTCAGAAGTCCTTGACTTCTTTTAGGATTTTATAGGGATATCATCATTTCCTTTCGGCTTAATTTAATTAAGCATCAAGCATTTCGGTTCTGGTTTAACACGATAAGCTTTAGTCCTTGTAATTTAATATCGAAACTAGCGATTACTTGCAAAATAGTTTTCTAACCTTTGATAGTGACATACATGTAGTATTAATTGTTTTTGTCTAGACATATTAAATTGTTATTATTTTAACTGTACTGCATTGCTTTGTGCTGTTTCCAATACAATACTTTAATCTTCTCGCTGCCTGTTCTCACTTGAAAAATAACATTGTCTGACATTTAGGCACCCGAGCTAGCTAGCCCACTTTGCCAAAATGATTTTCATTTGTGTTTACATGGGAAGGGCTAGCTCGCCTAGCTGGGCTGGCTTGCTTGTTGTGCTAATTGTGTAATTTATCAGTTAGACACGAAGTCTCATTGTTTTAAATATGAACTGTACATGAACAAACAGAACTTGTGAATTGTTAATATGTCAAAGAAAGTTGATAAAAACAAAATTTTGGTGACAGCCCGGGTACGCGAGCCAGCCCGGTCAATCATGTTTACATGGGAAAAATTAAAAAAAACAGCGCAGGTGTCTGAGATCCTGGTCACACCAAGCGAGATCTTGACAAGGTGGGCTGGCTTGACTCTCGTATAACACAAGATGAAAATTAACAAGAAATGATAGCATTATAAGTGAGATCTTGGCAAAGCAGCTAGCCTGACCTGGGCTGGCTGGTCACCTCTATTATAAACACTGTGACTTTCTAGACAGACTCTGTGTGACTTACAGTACAGTAGCAGGGAGGGGGTTGACAAAGAGACATGGGTATATAGGCCCAGTCAACCTTTTCTCTCCCAGAAATCCTTGCTTGACGAGTAAAATCATCTGGAGTTAGACAGAGTCATATACAGAGGATGGTTTTTGCCTGGTGACTAATACTGTAGCAGGGAAACGGTTGACGAAAGAGAGATGGGTAAGAAATTAAGGACCAGTAATAATCCTTTCCCTCCCAGAAGTTTTCATATGATGAGTAAAATCATCACTATTGAACTCCCCTTTCTATTAATAAGCCAGCCCCCCTTTAAAGTTTTGATTTTCTGATAACTGCCCCTTCCTATTTTTGGCTATAAAACTCTTTCCTGAGCCAGCCAAAAATGGTCTTTTATTGTTTTATTCTGTCTAACACCAGACAATTTTACTTGACAAAGACAATTACAGTAATCTTCAGATATCCTAGCTAGGCAACAATGGATTAACAAGTGATTAATCCATTCCTGCCTAATTAGCCGACCAAAAATGGTCCTTTTATTCAGTTTATTGTTTTACTCTGTCTAACTCAGATGATTTTACTTGTGAAAGCCGAGCACCTTCAGACATCCTAGATAGCAATGGGCTAACAAGTAATTGACCCATTCCTGCCTGAGCGAGCTGGCCAAAAATGACTCCTTTATCATTTTACTCTGTTTAACATCAGATGATTTTACTTGTCAGATTAAAGCAAGACTCCTCAGACATCCTAGGTAGTAATGGGCTATAACAAGTGGTTGACCCATTCCTGTCTGAGCTGACCAAAAGTGACTCCTAAATGTTTTACTCTGTTTAACATCAGATGATTTTACTTGTCAAAGCAAGAATCCTTAGACTCCTCGGCATGCAGTAAATTGGGCTAACATATGATTAACCCATTCCTGCCTAATTAGCAGGCCAAAAATTACTCCTTTATTGTTTTACTCTGTGTAACACCAGATGATTTTACTTGTCAAAGCAAGAATCCTTAAGGCCTGGCCAAATGCTTTCAACATTTCATGCAACATTGTTGAACGCATGTTGAACATGTTCAAATTTCGTTCAACATCATTCAACAGGGTGGCCAAACACTTTCAACATGTTGAATCACAGTTGAATTTGGCCAGGCCTTTAGACTCCTCGGCATGCAGTAAATTGGGCTAACATGTGATTAACCCATTCCTGCCTAATATAGTGCAACAAGCGCTGCTGGGTGAAAATCAAGACAAAACTTCACAAGCGCCCTTTCTGGGTTTTGGCTTTATTTACAATCTTTCACACGTAGCAACATCAGTTATATCTCTAAATTTGTTCCACGAAATCACTTGAAACTGTGCACATAAAAACACCTTGTGTTACTGAACATTTCATAAGTGATTTTGCTTTGTGTAAAAATACTGTACCCTGCTCCTGACATCAGAGCCCATCTCATTTACATATTAAACAAATTGAAATATCTTGCAAACGAAGAAAGACACGAAAAAGTTGTAAAAGATCTTCTATTACATTATTTCACGAGTTCTTTCAAATTAAACAAACTTAATTTTTATTGCCAATACCTTTTAAAAACTGTAAGTACGCTGTACGGTCTTATTTATTTTTAGAGATGCAGTGGAAGCTCTACTAAAATATGAGGCATCCACAAATATTCCTGATTTTGCAGGTTTGTTTTATTTAAAGGGTTGTGTTACCTTATACAATCTTTTATACGGCTTTACTATGGCAACTAAGGCCACACCAATTTTATTTTGTGTTTTACGGGGCCGCTGACGCTAAAAATCCAGAAAACAGAATAAAAATAAAGTTGAAAATTTATCCTTTTATTTTTAAAATAAAAGAATAAATAAGTCAAAAATCCGAAATAATAAAAATCAATGGTTTTGTTCTGATTTTTTTTATGGCTGAAATGACTTGTTAAAACACGCTGAATTGCTGAGGTTTTGCACTTTTGGTTTTAATAATATTGTTTGGATCGTGTTTTGAGCAATATTCATGAACTGGAATCCGGCAGACTTTAGGCAAAACTTTAGGCTCCAGTCCTCTAATATGGAATTATGGGCATGCGCAAAACATGGCCGATCCGCAAGACACTCTCACGTGTGCTTTCAAACTGCAGCTCACTCTTTATGTAAATATCTTGGATGTGCCGTGATGGTGGGCCTACCAGATTGTGCGTGGTTCTCTGTTAGTACATTCACAGATCCTGTAAACACTGCAAAATTTGTCTTGCTAACTCTTGTGTCTTATTGTCTGAATCAGTTTATAGGTAATGGCTAATCTATTATATCAATACATTGTACTATGTTGCTTTATAAATCCTTTCTTGTGATATATAGATTTCTTGTCATGAAAAATTTGAACATTATTCCTGAATCATCAATATAATTTTATTTTAATTTTTTTCCCCTCCTCTGATCCTGAAAAAAGAGGATTTCTGCCTGCAAAACACAAAATAAAATTGGTGTGGCCTAAGTGCACATAGAAATCTATAGATTGATTGCCCCTAGGATTGTTGATTTCTATGATGTCTTTATGTTGGTTAATAATAATATGATTTCCAGGAAGCTATCCACTACATTTGGCTGCTTGGAATGGCCATGCTGATACATTGGAGCTTCTTCTTAACCGAGGACCATCTCGAGCCAATGTCAATGAGCAGGTATTAGACTGTCACTTCTCAGGAAATGAAATTTCAGTAAAATTGGTGACCATATATTCATCACATACAGTACAGTACAGTACAGTGCAGTACAGTGCAGTGCAGTGCAGTGCAGTACAGTACAGTACAGTGCAGTACAGTGCAGTGCAGTGCAGTGCAGTACAGTGCAGTGCAGTGCAGTGCAGTGCAGTGCAGTGCAGTACAGTACAGTGCAGTGCAGTGCAGTGCAGTGCAGTGCAGTGCAGTGCAGTGCAGTGCAGTGCAGTGCAGTGCAGTGCAGTGCAGTGCAGTACATTATAGGCACAGGATGTGTAACTGTACTTGCATGTAGGTGACACAGTTTTGTGATTTCTGAAATAGAGAGATTGTAAATAACTTTTTCTTTTGACAATTTATTTGATGTAGAACAATAACAACGAAACTGCTCTTCATTTGGCTTGTCAATATGGTCACAACAGAGTTGTAGTTGTCCTTCTAGAGGTACAGTCTGTGATACCTTCCTTCCTTCCTTCCTTCCTTCCTTCCTTCCTTCCTTCCTTCCTTCCTTCCTTCCTTCCTTCCTTCCTTCCTTCCTTCCTTCCTTCCTTCCTTCCTTCCTTCCTTCCTTCCTTCCTTCCTTCCTTCCTTCCTTCCTTCCTTCCCTCCTTCCTTCCTTCCCTCCTTCCTTCCCTCCTTCCTTCCTTCCCTCCTTCCTTCCTTCCTTCCTTCCTTCCTTCCTTCCTTCCTTCCTTCCTTCCTTCCTTCCTTCCTTCCTTCCTTCCCTTCCTTCCTTCCTTCCTTCCTTCCTTCCCTCCTTCCTTCCTTATCTGTATGTTTTTTTATATTTACAGTGTCATGCTGATCCTAATCTGCGTAACCTAAAATACGAGTCTCCCTTAGACCTCTCAGCTCAATATGGACGTTTAGAATCAGTAAGTATCTTTTAAAATAAAACAAAAAATAAAGATTTGTTAATTTTGATTTTTTTTAAATTATATAATTGAATGACGTATTGATTGATTATTATGTCAATTTGTGGTTAATTTTCTTATTTCTCTTTTGAGGTTAATTCTTTGCTAATGTATTACCCAACCTTGACCAATAAGTTGATCAATCATCACACACCAATGCATCTAGCATCAAGAAACGGACATTATGCTGTAGTCAAATCTCTGATTGATAAAGGCATGTCGCCTAATATCAAGGTGATTATACGTTAGCTGGTGGAATTTTTATGGCTCAGTCCAGAGATCACGCTCATCTTCATTACTACAGGCAATGACTTACACTGGAAAGTTGGTACACATACTTAGAACAACAACCATTAAACCGATCACAACCATTACCAGCACCTTACATTATTATACAGGGGTGGATACAGGGGGGTGACTGTCCCAACCAATACAGGATTATACATCGATACACTAGCAGCTGGTTTATACAAATCCAAACAGTCACTCCTGTGTAAAACGTGCATAAATTATATTGTATGACAACAATGCTTATGCTATAGGCGTAACTGTATACAATATACTGGTATAGTGTGGTTAGTATTTAATATACAATCTCAATCTGAAATCTGAATATACATAGTAATTTTGGAGCATAAAACTTATAAAACATATCCCCATGAGTCCACGACAATGACGACATGTCCTCCTACGTGATGTATGCCTTGTATGGTATGGTGTACTCATATATTTGGGTATTTTGTTTGGTAATTTATGTCCTTCAAAACTCTTTCAAATCCCCCTCAAAATGCAGCAAATGCTATTTCAGACACTTTAAAATTCAAAATTTTCCGGGCGAATGCCCCCAGACCCCACTACAAGTTTGTCGCACCTTCGCCGCTCCCCTGCCTCCACGTAGTAAGTATTGCTTGTTTTGCCAACCCCCCCCCCCCCCCCCCCACACACACACACACACGCCCTTGTTAAATATTCTGAAAGAAATACTGAGCACCTTACAGTCACCCCCCTTGCAAAAATCCTGTATCCGCCCCTGGTATATACAAAAGTTGACCCCAACGCCCGAGATAACTCGGCTGAAAGCGTTCACACGGAGGTAGAGTTAACTCTGGCCCTAGGGTTGCCCTATCGTTTGAGATTCCTTCTTTCGATTGTGAAAGTTTCAGGGCGAATAATTATACGCTAAATAAACATACTTCCATTTAATTGTTCGTCCTAAAACTTTCACAGTCAAAAGAAGCGATATCAAACATTTCTTTAATGTTATTATCTCCATGCAACTTGGAAATTTCGCTGCATTAGGCACTTTAACACTTTGAAGCCTGAAGACGAGTCTTTAGTATTTTATTCTGGCTAACGCCAGACGATTTTATTCAGCACAAGGAGAGGTCCAGGCCTCAAAGTGTTAAGTTGTATTCTGTTTTTTCTTTTCAGGCAGACGATGGCACGCCATTACATGTGGCTTCACTCTACGGGAAAAGTGACATTGTTAAACTTCTTTTGCAGTCCGGTAGGCCAACTATTTTAACTCAGGTGGGAAGGGTGTCTTCGGGGAGTGAATTGGGTAATATTTCTGCTGTAACGGACGTCATCCTCATTACCATTTTGGAAATACAAACCTCAATATACAACAAATAGAATCCATACGCAGTAATATCATATTTGGGTTTATAAGGTTTTAAATGTTTCAATATTTAATTTGAATACACTGGATATGAAATTTACGCTTTCGAAATTATAGTGACAATCTGAACATATTTAGCCATTTACCTGCAGGTATATCTTTGCCATAATTTCCTCGCTTAAGAAATATCTAAACTACTAGTTTACTTTAAGAAATTGTCATATTCCAAGCTGTTCAATCTTTTCTATTCCTCGGTATAGCTTCTCAATTTCAAAAATTCGACAACCGTGCTTTATTATCCACGTGTTGTTAAATTTACTGCACGAGTAATAACGCATGACTGAGCCTTGCCAGGACATAACGGGAGTCACGTGGTAAAAATTATCCAATCAGAACTCACAAAATACACCAGTGTAGAAAATTTGAATATTAATAACGATTATACCTTCTTCTTTTGTATACTTATTGGTTAATAAAGGAACTGACTCCATTGTGGCATTGGCATTACAGTGTAAAGCCCGGCACAGACGACCAAGTTTTCCTTGACATGTTCCTTGGTCGTGTGTACGATGAACAAGGTTTTTTCAACAAATTTCTTTGACAAGTTATAATTGCTCGTGTGTACGGTTGGACAAGTTTTCTTTGACGACAATGATCACGTAATGAGCTTCGGAGATGAGTGCCCAGTGACGTATACTGTGCAATATCTTGTCAAGGTTTCCTTGACGACTATACACACGAACAATTTTTCTTGTTCAAAAGCTGGCGTGACCAGCTTTTGAACAAGGCTCCTTGTCAAGGAAAAACTTGTTAATTTGTGTCGTACACACGAACAAATAAAACTTGTCAAGGAAAACTTGGTCGTCTGTGCGGGGCTTAATGGTGTAATAACAATCGAAATATAGTAAGGTTAGATATACTGCCGAAACAGAGAACGTAGGAGTCTAACATTTCGAGCGAAGGCCCTTCGTCAGAGAGAAACGTAAAGAGTGTTTATCTATAACCTTACTATATTTCGATTGTTGTTTCAACACTGCCTACGCAGCACGCTACTTTTATTTCACTAATGGTGTAATAGCTGTTTGTGTTATTTCGTGTTTAGGCGTTGATATCAATATACATGATAACAAAGGTCAGACTGTTATGGACTTGTTAGCTGCTAATCCTTCTAAGAGATCTCGTGAAATTTCAGCGTGGATATACAGTAAGTTGGGCAACAGTACAACTCTATTACAGAATCATCCTCAGAGAAACATGAGAATATTTTTCATGATTTTCTTACACTGCTAAAGTCACTCGAAAAATGTGGCTGACTCGAGGCGGATTTTAACTCATAGCTTCGGGATTCCGGTCCACCGCTCTACCTGTTGAGCTATCGAGCTGCACAGGGATGGGAGGCGAGATTTATCCAACTTAAAGGGTATTGGCATAAAAATTAAATTTTCTCTTGCAGTAGAACCGCCATTAATTATTAAAAAAACATTTTTAATAAATAATAATGGCAATGTGCAAACGTGACTTAACGGATTTTGTCGATATTTTTTACAGCCTATCTTCAAAATGCGAAACAATCGTCGTTCATAGGAGGAAAGGTAATGCGCACGATGAGATGTTCAGTATAAGAAATTGAATGTCTGGTATTGGCACACCATTGGCATTGATATTATGCTCTTAAAGTTGAACTATCAGACGCTTGGAATCCTAGTCATTGCCGTACACATTATAGATTTGCGCTCAAGAGATTGATTGATTGGTTAACTGTTCGATTGGTTGACTTGTTAATTGGTTGATTGATTGATTGATTGGATTGATGGATTGGTTGATTGAATGATGGATTGGTTGATTGATTGATTGACTGATTGATTGACTGATTTGATTGATTGATTGATTGGTTGATTGAATGATGGATTGGTTGATTGATTGACTAATTAATTGATTGGTTGATTGATTGATTGACTGATTTGATTAATTGATTGATTAATTGATTGATTAATTGATTGATTAATTGATTGATTGATTAATTGATTGATTAATTGTTTGTTTGTTTGTTTGTTTGTTTGATTGATTGATTGATTGATTGATTGATTGATTGATTGATTGATTGATTGATTGATTGATTAATTGATTGATTAATTGTTTATTTGTTTGTTTGTTTGTTTGTTTGTTTGTTTGTTTGTTTGTTTGTTTGTTTGTTTGTTTGATTGATTGATTGATTGATTGGTTGATTGATTGATTAATTGATTGATTAATTGATTGATTAATTGTTTGTTTGATTGATTGATTGATTGATTGTTTGTTTGTTTGTTTGTTTGATTGATTTATTGATTGATTGATTGTTTAATTAATTGATTGATTGAATCATTGATTGAATCATTGATTGATTGATTGATTGAATCATTGATTGATTGATTGATTGACTGACTGATTGATTGATTGTTTGGATGATTGAATTTATGATTGATTGATTGATTGATTGATTGATTAGTTGGTTGATTAATTAATTAATTGATTGGTTGATTAATTGAGTTACCATTCTAGAGTCGCACTGTGTCTGAAGCAATGCCACCAAACAAGTTGGGATATGATGCCATACCACCGCCAAGACCAATATCTGGTAAGATTGTTTGTGTTGTCTACTCAGCTGCGTACGACATTTGTGCATTTTACTTCACGACAATTAGCAGTGTAGTTGTAGGCATAGTCAATCGAGATATGGTCTGGAAACTCAGCTAAAGTCTTTGGTCGATCGTTTTCTTCGCCTTTATGCATTTTTGTGCACGGTGCACGGTCACTGAACACATTGTATTTTAGTATAATGAATGAATTATCCAACAGCTACGTTTCAGTTCAATCACTCAACCGTGCTATTTAAATATTAATAAACCTAAAACAAAGGATGTGCACGGCGTAAGGTACGGTTCAATATAAAATCACAGCTCATTATAGGCGCTTTGAAGTTTGCCGAGTTTCCAGACCATATCTCGATTGACTATGCTGTAGGTTATTTTGCGATTGTATTGTTTCTGCTTGTTTGTCATATGCACTAATCTCCAATTGTCTATATGTGCTTTCTTTAGAGTTTGCTGGCTCAAACAATGTAAGTAAATTCATATTTGCTTGCTAGCACAGAAAGTTGCTTCCATCTTTACAGAAAAACCAGCTTAATGAAGATAAAACATATATCTTAAAAATTGCTGATAAATCTGAACAATTAGATGTTTGAATCGAACCCAGGAATCGAACCCGGCTCGCAGAGGTGAAAGGCACGTGCACTAACCACTGTGCCACCAACACCCCTATATCACTTCAATAGTCACCTGGGTTACTTACTGGGTCACCTTATTTTTCAGATACGACCTCCTACTTACGACGAAGTACCTCCTCCATTGTCGCTAAGAGGTAGGCGTAGATGAACAATGACAAACTGGTTGGGCCACTGACAAGCTCCGTACGTACCATACCGTACCACAACCCAACACACCACACTACACCATGCCATGCCATGCCATACCATACCACACCATACCATACCACACCATACCATGCCATACCATATGTACCACATGCACTACACCACACCATACCACACCCCACCACACCATACCAAACTATACACCATACCACACGAGTGACACCACCATACCATACCACACCACCATACCCAACCACACCATCATACCCACCACACCATACCACACCACCATACCCCACCATACCCCACCACACCACACCACCATACCACACCATACCATACCACACCACCATACCCCACCACACCATACCACACTAGCACACCACCATACCCCACCACACCATACCACACTACCATACCCCACCACACCATACCACCATGCCCCACCACACCACACCACCATACCCCACCACACCACCACACCTTACCATACCATACCACACCACCACGCCATACCACACCACCATACCCCACCACACCATACTGATACCCCACCATACCACACCACACCACCATACCCCACCACCCCACCACACCACACCACCATACCCCACCACACCACCATACCCCATCACACCATACCCCACCACACCATACCACCATACCCCACCACACCACACCACCATACCCACCACACCATACCACCATACCCCACCACACCATACCGTCTAGGCATTACTGCATCTCACAGCACTCTACTCTATTGCGGTAAGAGTTTTCTCTTCAAATCAAAACGTTATCTTGTCTTTCAGGTGCGAGAAATGACGGAGGTTCATCTGAGGTGCGTATTATCACAGCGCTCGCCAACTTAATTCATATATCTTATTAGATGTTTTGGTGTGTAGTATCGCTGTATATTTTTACAAGTTGCTCTGATCAACAAATTTTTATGGAAAAAGAAAACTTTAAAAAGGCCAGAGAAGTAGCGTGACTTGCACCAGGACAAAATAAAAAGAATACATGAAGTAGTCTCCCGTGTGATAAATTTGATTGGTTAACAATCGAAATAACCAGTGCAAATAACTAACTATCCAAATATCGCTGTATATTTGCACTCATTTTTAGCGTTATTTGGACAGTTTTTAATGCAGTTGTATAATAATAACCTGTACACGCGCATTCGTTGCAGTTGCTTTTACTATTGTTCTTCTTGAGACACTATTTCTTTATTTAGATTGCTAACGAGAACTACGATACGGTTCCTTCTCGGCCATTTAGAAGTAAGCCTTAATTATCGAGTACATAGATTGTGGCAACTATCTTGATGCAGCATTTTGGCGTAATAACGTGATTCTTGCCAGAGTTGGAAAAAAGCTGCGGGTATGCGGGTACCACCCGGAGGAAGGTTTACTTTAGTGAGGAAGGTTTAAAGTGAAAACACGTGGAACAACACATTCGATAATCTGAGAAAGTTACAATTGATCAAGCAAGGTTTCGAGAAGAAATGCGATTTGCAGCAAAACATTGGCTAACCAACAATTATGCAGCACTGGCAGTGGCAGCAGTTACATGTGTGAGACATGTACGCTGATGTCTGCTGTGCACGTGATGTCTGTATCTTCGCAGCAGTCGAGGGTAGTTGGCAGGCTATCAGTCAGCATCGGTCAGTTATTAGTAGCTATTGTAGTATGCCAAAGCTTACCTAGGAAAACCTAGAAAACCAAGGTACTGCAAAAGTCACGCAGTATTTATGAACTTTGCAAAACACAAAATTCTCGCTATATATTTTGAGGAAGGTTATCTAAACTTAAAAACCCATCCGGAGGAAGGTTGAATACTTTTTCCAACTCTGGTACATGCTCCATAGTAAAACAAATCAGTTACATGTGATATTTATTATTTTTATTTTGTATCCAGGTGACAGTAAACGAATTAGTCTTTCCCAGGTAAGATTTCTGTAGATACGATTTGACGATCAGCGGCGTCGCCTGGAAATGTTGCAACGGGATATTGACGTCTTAAAATCTTTCGGCTACAGTATCGCATTCGTGTATACATTATCTAAAAAATATACTGACAAAATTATGAGGAGTTGCAGAATTTGAAAATAGTATTTTCGGACCACTCAAATCTGCAGCACTTACGTGGTCCTGGATAGAACAATGTTGATTTCGAAATTGCAATTGCGTAATTGTTAACGATGTTGTAAGTACGAGCTTTTCCCAACATTCTGGATTTAATTGCTCTTTAAAGGGTATTGGCAATAAAATTTAAGTTTATCTCATTTGAAAGAACTCGTGAAGTAGTATAAGAAGACCTTTTACAATTTTTCCCTATCTGTTTTGGTTTTGGAAATATTTCGACCAAAGACAGCGTGCTGTCCGCCATCTTGGAATTATTTTCGATATGCATGTGACGACATAAGCAGGGTGAAGTGAAATTTTTATCTTGCCAACCTTATGACATTATGAGCTAGAAAGTCGATTTTGTTGCGCTATTTCCATTTTAAATTGACCCACAACATTTAAAAAGCCTTCCGTAGAAATTTGGTCACCCACGGAGTAGTTTCATCAGGTTTACCCTGCTTGTGACGTCGTCAATATTCTAGTTAATTAGACCCAATATTACAACAAGATGGCGGACAGCACGCTGTCTTTGGTCGAAATATTTCAAAACACAAGAAAGATACAGAAAAATTACAAAAAGTCTTCTTATACCATTTGACGAGTTCTTTCAAATGGGTCAAATTTAATTTTCATGGCCAGTACCCAATACAAAAAGATAAAGTTGTTCCATAACAACAGTGCGCATGAAATGCTTAAATGCAATTTAGATTACGTTGAATCTTAATTTTTCTTTCAGATCAGCAGGCAGATGAGCTACGACGAAGTGCCTTTGCCACGCCCAATCAATGGTTTGTTTCTTTATTTGTTTTTTTCTCTCTAGTTTCTCTTCCTTATTTTTCAAATACTGTTGTTGGTTTGTTGGTTTGTTGCTTGTTTGGTGTGTTTGTTAGTTAATTCCTTTGTTGACGGGCTGGTTGTTTGGTTGGTAGGTAGGTAGGTAGGTAGGTTGGTTGGTTGGTTGGTTGGTTGGTTGGTTGGTTGGTTGGTTGGTTGGTTGGTTGGTTGGTTGGTTGGTTGGTTGGTTGGTTGGTTGGTTGGTTGGTTGGTTGGTTGGTTGGTTGGTTGGTTGGTTGGTTGGTTTTTTGATTATACGGTTGGTTAGTTGGTTGGTTGGTTGGTTGGTTGGTTGGTTGGTAGGTAGTTGGTAGGTTGGTTGATTAGTCAGTTGGTTGGTTGGTAGGTTGGTTGATTACGGTTAGTTGGTTGGCTGGCTGGCTGGCTGGTTGGTTGGTTGGTAGGTAGGTTGGTTGATTAGTCAGTTGGTTGGTCAGTTGGTTGGTTGGTTGGTTGGTTGGTTGGTAGGTTGGTTGGTTGATTGGTTGATTAGTTGGTTGCTTGCTGTGTGGGCTGGTTGGTTAAAACACAGAAGTGGTTTTCTGTTACCTAAAATAAAATCAGTGTATTTCAAACCAAGTTTTTTCTTTCTTTCAATATTTCAGAAAGCAGTCATGCCAATTCGGTGCCAAACTCAATCGGAACGGCGTCATCTCCTGCCAGCTACGACTTCGTCCCTCCCCCTCGCCAAGCCTTGGACCCATTCGTCCATGTCGAAAGCGTTTACGGCGTCGTGAACCCACCAAATACTTCGGTGGACAACTCTCCGCGGTATAAAGTCCCGGTAACCAACAACACTTCCCATAAATCTCCCCAACTCTCGGTAGAAAGCACGTACGGTGTTTTAACCAGTAATCGAGCGCCCGAGAATAAAAGTACAATGCCTGCCGTACAGAGTGGTTACGCCTTACTAAATTTCCCCGTCAACTCAGGAAGTTCGACCCTCCCCGTATGTGGTGTCTATGGCATGGTTCAACGACCCGACGAGTCACCAAAGCCTTCTGTATGTCCCGCAGGGCCTAGATGTCAACTGGCTACAACCAAGACGGATGGGAACTCTAATGGATCTATTGGAAGGAGTGGGATCGACAAGGGTACCCCTCAGAGACCTACTGTGCTGCCGGTTAGGAGTCACGACGATTCCCGAAGTTACGACGTCGTTTCCCGAAGTCACGACGACGTTTTCCGAGATCACGACGTCTCTCGGAGTGCTTCGAGTCCCGTTCCTGATTCGTCTTACGAATTTGTAGAACTTCCCTTGAGAAGAGGTGAATCACTGCCTCGTGGTGACCATCCATCAGCGCCCATCTCAATCCCGTCACAAGATCGCTCTTTACCTCATGACTCCAATACATACGACACTGTCACCTTACCGCCCATGCGCCGTGTTGATCCGATCGGCGCGCCGGAGTCTCCGTACGGGAACCTGGAACCGATCTTAGCGTTCCAGGAAGCCCAGGCCAGGGCGGCGACCGAGGGGAGGACTGGTGACGGATCTCGACAATCGGAAACGCGGAGAGAACCGGAGGGAGCTAAAGACCAAGACGAACAAAAAATGGCGCTCCCTTCTCGAAGCAGAGCTTCTGAATACGAAAATGTCGTTCTACCCGTACGAACAACAGGAAGCTCACATTTTCAGAAAGACGCCATCATTTATCAAAATACAGCTGTCTCCCCTCCCTCGTACGAATACAGTGTTCCAAACCCCAGAGCGAACTCTTTAACTGGATCTCCATTGAGCCCGCGCAACAATGCGGCGAAGTTTCAGTCGTTGCCAAGTCCCGAGACACGAACGAGGGACTCGAGTTTCTCCGATTCATTCTCGGGATCGCCGTCGTCTGAGCGTCGTAAGACCGATTACGAGAATGTTGAACTACCCAGTCGGAGTCCTTCCGGAGGGAGTCCGTCGTCGCTAAAGAATCGGAATGCCTATGAGATTTTACCACCTCATATCCTTCATGGTCCCGTAGAACCTGGAAGTCCCAAGCCAGATGCTCAGGGTAAAGTTAGACCTACTTTACCTAAACCTTATTGCGAAACACGAAAATCTGCATTAGGTAAGCAGTGTGGTTGGTTGGTTGGTTGGTTGGTTGGTTGGTTGGTTGGTTGGTTGGTTGGTTGGTTGGTTGGTTGGTTGGTTGGTTGGTTGGTTGGTTGGTTGGTTGGTTGGTTGGTTGGTTGGTTGGTTGGTTGGTTGGTTGGTTGGTTGGTTGGTTGGTTGGTTGGTTGGTTGGTTGGTTGGTTGGTTAGTTAGTTAGTTATTGAGTGACTGAGTGAGTGAGTTAGTTAGTTAGTTAGTTAGTTAGTTAGTTAGTTAGTTAGTTAGTTAGTTAGTTAGTTAGTTAGTTAGTTAGTTAGTTAGTTAGTTAGTTAGTTATTGAGTGAGTGAGTGAGTGAGTGAGTGAGTGAGTGAGTGAGTGAGTGAGTGAGTGAGTGAGTGAGTGAGTGAGTGAGTGAGTGAGTGAGTGAGTGAGTGAGTGAGTGAGTGAGTGAGTGAGTGAGTGAGTGAGTGAGTGAGTGAGTGAGTGAGTGAGTGAGTGGGTTGTTTGTTTGTTTGTTTGTTTGTTTGTTTGTTTGTTTGTTATTTACTTTAAGTTAAATGATTTTATTTATTCGACTTTCTTCCATCAATACAGATGACAGTGCCAATGACTACTGTACATTAAAGGAAGCTTTGTCCGGGGTCACTAGTCCTGTATCTGACGAAGCTCCCTCTTATCCGCCATTTTCACCGCCATCTCCATCAACCGCTGGCCAATTTCTACTCAGCGCATTCGAATCGCAGGAGCAGCACCGAGACTCCGGGGGAAGCGACGAGAGCAGCCGAAGAGGTTCCGATTGTGCAGACGCGGCTTCCGGGAATCGTTTTCGATCTTTGAAGTACGAGAATGTTATGTTTGATAAGCCTTCGTCGAGCAGTTCGTCGGGGGAGTCTGGTAACGAGAGCCGTCATGAAAGTTATCGATTGAGTTCAGTAAACGATGGACCGTTAAATGAGTACGAGGAATGGAAAAAAGTAAGCCTTAATGTTTGTTAGTATAGGTAATCATATGATAGCGAGTACAATCACAGGGAGCCCATCTTGGCAGCGCGTGGGCATTCTGTGGCGGACTAGCTCGAAAGACGCGCGGAGGACTGTGGCACACTCGATCGTGGTGTGTTTAGGAAAATAATAAAGTGGTGAAACACGAATTCTTCCTTGTTTTGAACATCGTTTTAAGCGCCTATACGTATTAAAATTGTAAAACAATTGAGTGAAGTAGTTGTGATAATGATTCATTTATCAAAATATAAATCAAAATGATGCAAAATCTCAACTTTTAGCCGTGATTTTGCAGCTAAATTACATATCGTATTTTCGGGAGATGTGTTCCGCAAGTAGCTAGGACACTGCATCATCGTTGACACTTCGGATAGCTAATAAATCCTACGATAAGCTTTTCGGATAAAGCGAGAAGTCTCAGGATTATTGATTTATTGCACATTCATCTGACTCTGAGTTTCAGTCGGTTTCAGTATTCTAACGGTGGCTCCCGACGATACGAGATGTCCTGGCTACTTGCGGAACACATTCCACGTTGAACGTTTGGTGTTTCATCCCTTATATTTTTTCCTCTCCTCCCCCTCCCCCCCTTCCCCCGTTTTTCCCTTTTTTCCGCCTTTTTCCCCGCTTCCGGTAACCGTTTTTCGTTTTTTAAAATCCCCTGCCACAGTCCCCCGCGCGTCTTTCGAGTCCGCCACAGGGTGCCCACGAACCACGAGTTAGGTGAAAATATAACATAATCTTGAAGAACATCTTTGGAACAATTTATGTCTGTTGTATTTTGTCCTGTCGATGTTTTTCTACCATTTTTATTGATTGCCCTTTTGTCGCGTTCGTAGATCGAGCGGTTTATGAACATACTTGGAGAAGAAATTGGCGAAGAACGAAAAGAAGCGCAGGAAGACAGTAAGTATTGACTGGTAATTGCTGGTAAGTGCAGGGGAGCACGGGTGGCGTGTGCTGTTAGGGCGCTGCCTCTCACCAATAGTTAAGCCCGGTTAGACGGGGTTAGTATTTGGATGGGTGACCGTCTGGGAACAGCCCCGTTCTCGGGCTTGGACCATTGTGAGTAGAGTTTAGTTGGTCTCTCCTGTGCTTCGAGGGTTTTTCGCCGGGTTCTCCGGTTTTCCTCCCTCCGTAAAATCAACGCCATCTGGGATAGGAGTGGCGCCCACCGCTGCCTTAGGGTAGCAGCTAATGAAAGAGGGGCCTTCTGGCTCCTCGGACCTGTCGTAAGTTAAACTCAGAGAAAACTCTGAGCTCCAGACGGGACTCGAACCCACAACCTTCCGAGTACTAGGCGGACGCTCTACCCATTGAGTCACTGGAACTGGGAACGAGTCCAACCGTACGTGTGTCACAAGTACTTGCTGCCACTACAAATCGCCTTGTGTCAGTTCATTTCCAGTTAGTAATGTTAAAAAGTCATTTTGTATGTAAACTGGAATAAGTGGGGGTTTTTTTTGTCTTGATTTTTTAGTGACGAGTGGTGTGGGAAAATGGCTTAATAGCTTTGGGCTTGGATTGTACGAATCTTATCTTCTAGCCAATGGTTACGATGATGTCGAGTTCATGGTGAGTTGACTATGCAAAATTTTAGCTAACGCTGTTTGGTAATAATCACTTTTCTATAATCGCGGTGCTATTGTTTTAGGCTGGTGGAGTGTTAGATGAACAAGATCTTCTTCAGATGGGCGTGCTGGATCCCGTCTATCGCAAGTAAGTTTAACAATACAGCCCTATTTTTTTAAATCGAAAAGAAAATTTTCTGTAACAACATTTCTATTGCCCATCTAGGCAGATTTTCTTTGGCAAATGCTTTGTTGGACAGACAGACAGACGGGCGGACGGGCGGGCGGGCGGGTGGACGGACGGACAGACGGACAGACAGACAGACAGACAGACAGACAGACAGACAGACAGACAGAGACAGACAGACAGACAGACAGACAGACAACCAGATAGACAGACAGACAGACAGACAGACAGACAGACAGACAGACATCACAGACAGACAGACAAACAAACAAACAAACAGACCAACAGACAGACAGACAGACAGACAGACAGACCGACAGACAGACAGACAGACAGACAGACAGACAGACAGACAGACAGACAGACAGACAGACAGACACTTTTTTGTTTATCGTGCTGCATGGGGAAAATATATATATATATTTTTAAGTCATTACCCTGATTCACTCACCGTCAAATGATTTACATGTATTGAAGATGTCATTAATGCGTTTAGAGGCTTAAGATATATCAAACTGATATTTTTTTTTGGTATTCGTCTATTTAATAGAACTATTCTCGATCACGTGGCTGAGTTAGCGCTACCTCCCCGAGTAGGAGTACATGGCTTTGAACCGCGGACTGTGGAGGAATGGTTGAATGCCTTACATCTGGAAGAGTACTTGGACTTATTTCATCGAAAAGGTTATGGAACAATGGAACGGATAAAGGAAATGTGGGAACTAGAATTGGAGTCGGTAAGCTGTAATGTGTGCGGTGTGTATAAGTTTACAGCATGCAGTTTGTTTGTTTTTTATGAACTTTAACGTTTTTTTCAACTTTGGACTGGACTCTGAACTGGACTTTGAACTGGACTTTGAACTGGACTTTGGTATGGACTTTGGACTGGACTTGCCTTTTGACTGGACTTTGAACTGGACTTTGGACTAGACTTTGAACTGGACTTTGAACTGGACTTTGAACTGGACTTTGAACTGGACTTTGAACTGGACTTTGAACTGGACTTTGAACTGGACTTTGAACTGGACTTTGGACTGGACTTTGGACTGGACTTTGGACTGGACTTTGAACTGGACTTTGAACTGGACTTTGGACTGGACTTTGGACTGGACTTTGGACTGGACTTTGGACTGGACTTTGGACTGGACTTTGAACTGGACTTGCCTTTTGACTGGACTTGGGACTGGACTTTGGGACTGGACTTTGGACTGGACTGGACTTTGGACTGGACTTTGGACTGGACTTTGGACTGGACTTTGGACTGGACTTTGGACTGGACTTTGGACTGGACTTTGGACTTGACTTTAGACTGGACACTTCAGTTCCAGAGCCTATGACCTGAGAGGTGTAGACTGTGTTTTTTTCTGCTAGCTAGAGTATTCAGCTTTACTATTTGACTTTTCGTTTATCAGGTGCTTGCTATCCATATTCTGGGACACAGAAAAAGAATTCTTTCGTCCTTACCTGAAGTTAAGCGACGAGATTCTGAGGTGAGCGAATATTAAGGACGGACTGACTGAGTTACTGACCAACCAACCAACCGACAGATCACTTCACCGCCTGGCTTTCTTACCGTCTGTTTGCCTGAACGCCCGGCGGACTGATCGAAGCCGATTGAAGAACGATCACCGGTACCAGTCAGCCAGATTGACCGAAGATTGATCGTCCTTCTGCCGGACCACTTGACTGCTTGCTTGATCGATCGATTGATTGACTGTTGTTTGTTTGTTTGATATATCTGCATTTATTTTTTGATTTTGATTTTAATTTTTAGGTCGTATCTTCAGACGATATAAGACAGAGACTGGTCGATATTGACGTGTTTGGAGGAAAACGGAGAGAGAGTCTGGATATGGTGAATCCTGGAATATTTAACTGGAAAACTGCCGTTGACGCGGGCATGTCTCGGGAGGAACAACTGCTGGAAAAACAAAAGCGACAACGACAACTACTACAACAACAGCAACAACGACAACAACAACTACTGCGACAACAGCAGCAGCAACAACAGCAACAACAACAACAGCAGCAACAACAACAACAGCAACAACAACAACAGCAACAACAACCGAATCAAGGACAACCAACCTCGTATCTGCAACAACAGCAGCAGCAACAACAACAACAACAACAACAACAACAACAACAACAACAACCTATTCTTCCTCCCAAAGCTCCACCCCGAAAAAATCGTCGAAAGGATACACAACAAACGACTGCCAATGTAGAAAATGTGAGTTGTAACAACTTCTTATTAACCGAGAGCGCGGTCATTACGGAAAAATATCAGACCGAGGTCTTGACAGTACAGACCGAGCCCATAGGGCGAGGTCTGTACATAAAGACCGAGGTCTGATATTTTTCCGTAATGACCAAGCGGACGAGGTTAATAAGAGGTTTATTACATGGCATTTTGAAACAACACATCTTACATTACCTTGTCAATAGTGTGACCTCGAGCGTGTGACATAGACTCATCGTTTTCAATGCTGTTGCTCTTGTTGTCTTCGATCGCTTTCGGAATCCTAAAACTCACTGCCAGATTGTTCATCGTCCCACTCATACATAATTTAGTCCTCAGGTTATTGAATTCACAAAATTTTTGCGGTTTTCTTTCATTGTTTAGTTGCAAACAACATGTCTGCCAAAATCCGTAATCGACCGGTCGATTACGGAAAATTATCGACCGGCACGTGACGCATCTCAGCCAATGAGAACACACGATTTCAACGGAAGTAACTTGTGCCATATAATAATACATTGTAAAAGTTGAGATATGCTATGATTCATAAATTGTTGGAACAGCTTTTCAATTTACTTTTAGAATGACATTCAACCCGCACAGATAAACCCAAATTGGAACCATCCTCCCGAAGCCTTACTCAAAGGCAATGTTAATTATACTACAAAAGTAAGGACAGCAATAGTTTTGATACACCTGGTTAACGACCAGGCTGACCCCCCTTTCTCGTCAGGCCTGACCTTATTTGTTTTAATTATTCTTTATTACCGCCCGTAGTTGAAACTCTGAAATAATGTTTTATGCTTTGTTTAGTACTTAGGCTCTCATTTCATTAAAGACGTCATCGGAGAATCTTCAACCGTAGAAGCCTGCAGAAAAATGAGGGTATGTTATAGTGATAACAACAATAATGTATAAATTTGGGAGTTTATAATAATCTAACGGCCCTCGTACATGGAATCAACAAACTGACTACCGTCTACTCGAATAAACTGCCAAACTAACAAACAAAATAGCCAAAAAGAACAACAAACAAACAAACAAACAAACAAACAAACACAAACACGCACGAACAAACAAACAAACAAACAAACAAACAAACAAACAAACAAACGAACAAACAAACAAACAAACAAACAAACAAACAGACACACACACATGCACACACGAACGAACGAACGAACGAACGGACGGACGGACGGACGGACAAACAAACAAACAAGGCTAATTCTAGCTAACACGGCAACCTTTATTAATTGTAACGATCTATTTGAACAGATGTCAACGCAGAAACTTCAGAAGATTCCAGCAGTAATATTATCAATATCTGTGACCGGTGTAAGGTTTATCGACGCTCGATCCAGGGTAAATATATATAATAACAAGAGGCCACTCACAGACTGCATATACCTCCGGGGGGAAATTTCAAAAACGAGTCATTAAATTTATTGAGTAATAAAGAACAACGACCCAAAAAACATAAATTATGGGTCTGGGTTACCGAGTATAAACTGTCCTTTTGGTGGATTTTAGTGAACAAAAAAACACTTGGCTACGAAAATGGCAAAACACAACCAAAACGATTCGCCGGCTTGGGAAACGAAATGCTATGTTATAAAAGAAATGGCTCGTGGTTTAGCGTGTTCCATCGAGTTGGATGCACTTGGGAAATTGAGAGAGCACTCAAAAATTTAGAGAAATCTTACGATTTTCTGTTGCTCTCCCAATTTCCCGCGTGCATCCATTTAACAATTAGACAATGAGACCGAGTTTTCTATTTAACAATTAGACAACGAGGCCGAGTTTTCTATGAGCTGATATATCTGCTCATAGAAAACGAGGACGAGTTGTCTAATTGTTTTAGTATCAACCATAAACAACTTTTCTTTAACGTAAAGAAGTCTTATCAAACATTGTTCTAAATGTTCAGATAGTTTTACCTTTTTGTTTGCAGAAGTCTCTCCATACATATTAAATGCAGAGCAGTTCGATGGCGTATGGTAAACAATCGCTCACAAAACACAAGATTGTAACTACTTTGCTTCAAATTTGGTGTAGATATACTCCATAGGCGTAAGGGAATTCATTTTTTTATTCGAAAATGTCAAACTGAATATATTTCCATTACTTTCGACCCAATGTTTTCTTCACTTGCACAAAAATTTTAGCAGATGCCATGTTTGATTTTTTAGCCTAGTTTCCAGGTTTTACTTGCGGCGTGAATATGCCGTGGCTTCTGATTGGTCAGAATAGGAGTATTCCAGCTATAAGAAGGTTTTTCATTGGATAACGCTACCATGGTCTATCACCAATAGACCATGGTAGCTCAGCCAATCAGAAAGCCGGATTTGTAATAGACCACGAGTTGGTTGATACTAAAATTCGATGGAGCACGCTAAACCATGAACCATTTCTTAAATATTTCTTCTTGTTTGAACGTATCTTGTTACTACTTATTCTCAAAACTCCGAATTTTAAATTGTTGGTACATGGAATAGAAAAGATTTTAACGTTTTGTGTTCTCGGAATAATTGTGTTTGTGTGTTCTTTCTAGATCGTTATCAGCTCTCATTATATCCACAATATATCTTACTGTACCCAGGATCTCGAAGATCGCTCGGTCCTCGCTTATATAGCAAAAGATCAGAAAACTAACGCTCATTACTGTCACGTGTTCAAAGCCAATAGTTCGGTACGTTAGATTTCATTTCAGTTCAAGCAGTATTCATATTTTGTAAATACAGGTGCAGTTTTCCCTTTAACTTTTTTTCTTTGTTTTTTTAGGCCATATCAGACGAAATAGTAATGACCGTTGGCCAAGCGTTTGAGGTACACGATATTATTGTTTATTCTGTTTTTGTAATTAGTAATACGATGAAATGAAGCATATTAGTGATTGAGTCTCGCCTAAAGTCCAGCAAGGCTGGCTGGTTGATTGGCTGGCTGGCTGCTTGGTTGGCTGGCTGTGGCTGGCTGGCTGGTTGATTGGCTGCTTGGCTGGCTGGCTGGCTGGTTGGTTGATTGGCTGGCTGCTTGGTTGGCTGCTTGGCTGGCTGTGGCTGGCTGGCTGGCTGACAGTCTAAATTTTCCTTAAATACCACCAGTCGTGAATTGCATTACTCTTCTAATCCATGTCAATATGGTTCTTTCTTAGCTTGCCTTTCAACAGTACACTCGTTCGCAGTACACGACAGGGAAGAACTGAAAACTGGAACAGATTCTTACAACAAAGGTTGACTTCCCGGCCAAACCTATTCTCTTCCTCAGGATACGCGAGCTACCGTCTCATTGCTATATTTCATGTGCATCTATATAAACCTGCAGGCAGTATATACCAAATAAGAGATCGCTTTTGGGGGTCGGCTGACTCCGATTCAATTGTAATAAATATATCGAAAAACTCGTGCATCCATGAAATAAGACTGGTTGAGAAAATTGAAAGCCGAACAGCGTCGATGACCTTATCTTTTGACCTTCTTATGAAAACAAACAAACAAATCAAGACAGACAGACAGACAGACAGACAGACAGACAGACAGACAGACAGACAGACAGACAGACAGACAGACAGACAGACAGACAGACAGACAGACAGACAGACAGACAGACAGACAGACAGACAGACAGACAGACAGACAGACAGACAGACAGACAGACAGACAGACAGACAGACAGACAGACAGACAGACAACAGCAGCAACAACAACAACAACAACAACAACATTACCACCAACACCAACAGCAACAAAAACAACAGCAACACCAAGAACAACAACAACACCACAACACCAACACCACCACCAATAATAACAACAGCAACAACAACAACAACAACAACCCTTATTTGTATCTTTATGAGTTGTTCAGGCAACAAGATAAATAACTGTATATAAAAGTATAGAGATGTTATTAATACAAAGGATTTGAATGTCTCAGTATTTAATTTTCAATTAAGCAGTTCTAAGAACTACTGTTAAACATTCCAATCTTAGCTTGGTCAACGTGTATATCTTTGTTTAATTAGGTAGTTCTTGGTAAATAGTAAAATTATATATATATTTCTAAAAGGCATTAATAATTCATGAGGAACGAAAATTCAAAAGAAATTAAGATTTAATCAATGTCTGTTTACCCCGATACAGAACTGATATCAGTGTCTGTAAATGTGATACAGAACTGTTTAATAAAATATCAGTTCTGTATCACATTTACGACACTGATATCAGTTCTGTAGCAAGTGTACAGACACTTCGCATTCAACTATCTTGAGTAAGGTACGCTGGTAGCGTCCTCATACAAGATGAAGATGCAAACATTTGTTGAACAACAACATTTGTTCAACAACAACATTTGTTGAACAACAACAATAACAACATGATCAGAACGGCTATTTATGGCACGTCACTTAGAATATAAAATTTGGAACTAATAATATTAAATTAAAGCGCATGCTCACATCAGTAATTTAATAATCGTAACCTATTAAACCTTACCTCGAAGGTTTATCAGCTCTTAACATGATGTATGTATATATATATATATATATATATATATATATATATATATATATATATATATATATATATATATATATATATATATATATATATATATATATAGTTCAATCTACAGACACGGTGTTTCGCTGTACAACAGCTCATCAGTGTAGCTTGGAACAATCTGAATGAATTTCATCAATTACTTATACGCATGCGATCGTCGGTGACAACCGCATGTGGGACAGCATCGGTGGAATACATTCAGATAGCGTGAAGTGCGCATGGGCCCAGAGTGCTCAAACTTCCATATATATATATAATATATATATATATATATATATATACATATATTCCTTAAAATATTCAATTCGTTTCTCTATTTTTTATATATTGGCCATTTTATATTGTAACAACAATACAATTATGATTGAAGAAATCTTTATTACATTTTTTTTTTAGTTAGTGAAGACTTTATTTCAAGAGGGTAGTACTAATAAACCTGTAGCCCTCAAAATTACAATGGTAATTCAATGGTAATTTATTAGCTGCTGCCCAATTTTCAACACTGATCATAGACTCGCGTAAAGACTCTGTCAATAATTGCGTGTCGGTGTAAACAGCCGAAGTGGTAAGGGTTGTATCATCTGCAAAAAGATCAACTTGTGCTTTATTAACGTGTAATGGTAAATCGTTAATGAAAATAACGAAGAACAAAGGTCCCAAGATTGAACCTTGTGGAATTCCATGATTAATACTTCGCATTTCAGACTGTACTCCAGCAATTTGTACACATTGTAATCGCCCTTCCAAGTAAGACTTTATCCATGAAATAGAATATTGATCTAGTCCATAAATCTCCAGTTTAGACAATAGCAAAGTGTGGTCAACCATATATATCAAATGCTTTACGATAATCAACAAATACCATACCACTGACCCTGTTATTGTCCAACTCTAACAGAAGTTGGTCAATTATTTTGATCAATGCTGTTTCAGTACTATGATGGTGACGAAAACCTGATTGTCTGGAATATATCAACTTGTGTTGATTTGGCGGACAGCACGCTGTCTTTATTGGTAGAAATAAATGGTCGTATACCATTTGATGAGTTCTTTCAAATGAGACAAACTTAATTTTTATTGCCAATACCCCTTTAAAACGACATTTGAAAATTATGCTGACGTCAGCAATAATATAATTAAAAACCCTGTAACTCCAGAAGGAGCGTGGTTGTATCAACTTAAAATTCTCCAGAAAAACTCGTAATAATAATCTGAAAATATATAAAACAACCACTGATCTCAAATAATATACTCATTATACTGGATAGAGCATCCGGTGCTCGCTGTGAAGTCGGAATAAATTAGCGGCGGCCATTTCAGGTGGGACCCACTTGGGTTTCATACAGCCACTTTTAAGTTCTCTCATAGCGACAGGTACATGTCACAAAAATTTAGCTGGTTTTCGTTAAAAATCCAATCATTTAAAGCGAAAACCAGAGGCGAAAACTATGATTCAGCAATATTGTGGGTCCCACCGGATATGGCCGCCGCGAGATTTTTAGCCTCACTTCCGACTTCAATTTTTGCCACGCGCGAAACAGTAGATGCTCTATCCAGTATAATGAGTATATTATTTGAGATCAGTGAAAACAACCAACGTTGTAGCTTATGTTTAAAGGTGACGTACAGTCCGTTCCGCGCATGACCGCAATGTGGTCCCCAAAACATGACATTCGTAGATAATTACATGAAGTACTCAGCAAAATGTAAACCGTTAGGAACAACGTGGCAGAAAACCAAGCGATTCGGCGAGGATATCTCTTCGGATTAATTTCTTCTGAAAATGTTTTGTTTTGGGTAGAAGTAATAATGGGAACCAAGAAAAGCTTACAATCTTGAATAAGGTATAAGTATTATTTTTGTAAATAAAGATGTAAACATTAGTTTCGTACATGCGCAGAACGGACTGTACGTCACTTTTAATAAATAAACATTTTAGAATTTTGTGACGTAGATACTTAGGTGCAATCCACTGATCTGGTGCAATCTGACTTAGGTGGGGATTGGTGGGGATACGTAGGACATCCGGGAAGACTGAACTTCATTTAGCAAGCGAATTCCGTGATGAAATCAGTCGATCTCGATTCTCGATGTAGTCTTTAAAATCTCGCGTTTGTTTTCATCGATGGCTTTATAGCTTTATCAAGGCGATCGCCTCACTACTATAATGGCTACAACAATACTATCGAACCAGAGAGACTCGCTGGAGCGTTTCTCGTCGCATACGCTGGAAAAAGCGGCCAAAACGAAAGCTTGCCTGGAGTCATTCTACTCCAATTTGCTGGCCCAGCATAAAGATCGTCAGTCTAGGTACAGTATATCTAAACCGATCGTAGATTTCTATCAGTTCGATCGACTTGGAAAACGATAAACTATTCCACTGGCTATCTTTGTGGGGTACTTTTAATTCCCGATCATGTTTTTAATCGTTTTTATTATATATTTTAGACTCCGGGTGCTTGAAGCTTCCATGGAGGAACAAGGCTTTACGTGTGAAGAGGTATATAAATGAACTGTGCTTCTTATGCTCGATTGCTGTTCTTTAATTGGCTTTTTGTTGGCTAGAATTTGTTTTAAAAGCAGTAGAGAGAGCTCCCATCTGTTTGGGATTTGTTCATCTGTTTGATTACTGAGGAGCTTGCATAAATGATAAATAAACCCACGTACTTCTAGACATGCTTTCGTTTTCGACTAAATGGTTTTATCAAGCATATTTTTTCAAAATATGACATAGATGTCAGGTGTTTATTATACATTATTATGCCGTTGCTATGCATGTGGGGTTTTGCTACAGGCATGACCTGCTATTTCTCAATTACTGACTGTTTTCAGTACTAGCTGTGGTTCTTAATAAAACAAAGCCATTAATTAATTTGTGATGTATTTAATAAAGAAAACCACATTACATATTTAAATTTAAATATGTATTCCTGACATTTATAATAGAACTTGATTAACATTTATTTAAATGCTATATTGTCGTACCGGATTGAGATAAAAAATGTGGTATCTGCCAATGATATTATAATTTATGTATTTACATCATCCTCAAGCGACCAAAAATAATGAGCTGTAAATAGCTATATTTAAATTGCTTCTGTGACATTCTCATCAGATGGATGGATAGCTAGGGTTCTCGCTCTTCTCTTTGAAAAGTACAAATACTGTAATCCGAGTACGTCAGACAGACTAAAATAATAAATGAAAAATCGAGGGGTGAATTTTGGTCTGCTTAGATTGCAGGAATGGATTATTTAGTAATATTTTGTAAAGTGTTTTACCAGGGGTTACAAACACGAGAGGACAATGAGAATCACAAGGCCTTGATTGATTGATTGATTGATTGATTGAATTCACCAAGTAATTTTCATTGTTCTCGATTGTTTGTAAAGTATTTTTGTAGAGTGTTTTACCAAAACGAGAGGACAATGAGAATCACAAGGGATTGATTGATTGATTGATTGATTGAATTCACCAAGTAATTTTCATTGTTCTCCAGTGTTTGTAAAACATGAGAGAATAATGAAAATCACGAGGCTGCATGCCGAGTGATTTTTATTGTTTTCGAATGTTTTACAAACACGAGAGAACATTAAAAATGACAAGGTAATAGGCCGAGTGATTTTTGTTATATTATTTCCTACACATCCAAAAAAGAAAGCTGCGTTGCTTGATATTCATTGTAAAACGTTATCTTTCGCTTTAATGCATTAGTTAAGTTGTAAAATGTAAAACGTACTTCGCTGTGAAAACTGTTATAGTCGTCTACGCTTAAAGACGATATACATTGCATTGCAAAGACCTTCGTTGTGAGATCTTACGTTACGCTGTGAGATCTTGCGTTACGCTGTGAGACCTTGCGTTACGTTGTGAGACCTTGCATTACGTTGTGAGATGTGACATATTACTGAAACTTTCACACATTTTCACAATTGTGATGTGAATGAACAATTGAACATGGCGTTTCACGCGTGCGATAAACAGCACGCGCAGTTGGGTTCACGCGTGTGCCAATGCGTGCGCGTGCGATCTCATGGACATGATCACATATTTTTCTTTGATTGGCTAATTAGCTCATGGATTATTAATCAGTTTGACAAAATTCCACATCAAAATTTATCAAAATCCCCACCCTATTAGCTGTGCTATTCAACACACAAACCTCACAAATAATAACAGAACATTATTTACAAACCTCAGCTGTCATGTTCTCTCAAGAAATCATCTTGCAAGTTGCTCTTGTCAGTTGTCACAATACACATGTAGGCATTAGCTATTAGCTGTTTTTGAGTGCTAATTTGGATCTCTGAACTTGGTATCCCAAATGAAAATTTGGTATCCAAATTTTTGATACCAGAAAATACATGGTGCTTGTTAATATCCAGATGTTATGAACTAAGAACTTACAATAAACGAAGAGCGAGCTTCCCACTTCAATAGACCTTTCTGCATGAAGTGCGTGGATAACACATTGAGAGATTTGATTGGCTCTCGCAACTGACTTCTCGGCTGTCAAATACTTTCAAGTTTCAATAATCTCATCACCAGACTTGGGCATTGATTGGGCATTTTCTCTCCTTTGCATGGTTACTGAGGTCTAACATGAAGTAGCTACGGTGCTAAGACGGGAGACTGCTGGTGGGAGGAATGTGGGCAGAAGGTCAGATTTTTGCGAAATATTACATGCCAGCTATGGTGTATTAAACCGTGATTAAACTTACATTATGTTAACGAAAATGGAATAAAAAAACACGCTGAAATGGGTGGCAACTTCTTTCTGAGTTGAAGTAATTTCTAATTAAGATATAATTATCTTGGTTAATATTGGTATTTTGGCAAGATTTCCTTGGTATCCCAATGGGATACCAAAGTTTCAACATCTGGTATCCAAAATTAAAAACTGGTATCGTCGGGATACTGGGATACTGCAAATCTTGAACCCTAGTGCTGTATATGATCTTTATTGTCATCCATATGTTGTAGAGAGAAGAAAGACGAGCTATGCATGCCCAGAAGGAGACAGAATTTTTGAGGCTGAAAAGGTCCAGACTTGGTATTGATGATTTTGATTCATTAAAGGTTATTGGAAGAGGAGCATTTGGTGAGGTGAGTACTACTTTCACATTTCAAATATTCGTACAGGGCAAAATGATAGTAGATAACAGTAGAAAATGCTGTGAAAATAACAGAACTTGTCTAACAATGTTGATGTAATTGCTTCAAAACAAGTTGCATGAACTACCGTATTGCACCAATGACAATAATGCTGTGTAATAGCCAAATCATTGTGAGACAAGTTTTGTATGTACAGTAAAAAAGTGGAGTGCTGTGTACTAGGCAGTGTTTTAGATAGAGCAAAGTGAAAAAGTTGTAAAGTTCTGCATGTAAGTACTGATGTTTTGAGCTGAGCCTTGTACACTTAAATCCTGTTTACACGGCCAAAATTTAAGCACGCTTAAGTTAAGCGTTAAGTTAAGCTGTTTACACGGACATTTTAAACCCACTTAAAGTCAGATGTGGCTCAGATCCCGCTTAAATTTTGGCCGTGTAAACAGGGCTTTAGTCTCTACTTTGTGTAATGAGTCAATTGCTGCAACTTTTCTCACATGGTTGCATGGTGTGCTACATGTCACTGTCACTGCCATGGTTTGTATTGTCAGTGTAAATAACTTAATAAGGTCAAATATGCAGCAATTTGAAATATGAAGGTGTTTTGTTTTGTAGGTTCGTCTTGTGCAAAAGAAGGACACTGGTCATGTGTATGCAATGAAAATATTAAGGAAAGCAGACATGTTAGAAAAAGAACAGGTACAGTACATGTATAATAAGAGTAACACTG